>JAOTAV010061484.1:0-14685 GCA_026546445.1 Cyclargus thomasi | reverse complement strand
CAACAAAGAAAAAATTTTGAAAATCGGTTCACAAACGGCGGAGCTATGCGCGAACATACATAAAAAAAAAAAAATAATAAAAAAAAAAATATCCACAGCCGAACTTATAACCTCCTCGTTTTTTGAAAGTCGGTTAAAAATAGAACACAGGTTTGTACTAAGTAAGGAAAGAATAAAAATATGTCATATTATTAATTTAATGTTTTAAATTTTTATTAGTATGTAGCTAAAGATTTTATAAGTAATGTAATAAACTACTTTACTTATTTCAATAATCTCGTGTTTTTACACAAGAGTAAAATTATAAAGAACTAAATATTACAAAAATTCAAACTCGTCTATGTGAGTAGAGACTAGTTTGTTCTACGGCCTACATTTCACTCTGAATGTACGCACTCTATGACAAAAGATGTAAAAAGGCGGGAATTAATCGAATGTTCGAATTTTATTTAAAAACAACTAAATAAGAATATTTACCGATGAAAAGATATTCCGTAATATTTTCCCATGTTCCTTGAACTATTATCGTAGTGTACCAACATACAAAAAGGCATTTTTCGTGACTTTTATTTTGTCGAATGTTTGGTGAGCTAGTGTGCTGAAAGCAAGAAAGGTGCGTACACCGCAGTGGAGTGGCACGACCTATTGTAGTATATTGATCTCAATCAGGTGAGCATTAAAATTTTTAAAATCCAAGATGAAAGTTCCAGCATCCCCTTTCTGACCGATGCAGAAATCACCTGGCATGAAATATATCCCAACATAAGCCCCCCGGAGGACCTCTCAGCGTACTTGGAACGACCTCTGCTCCATTTCCATTTTAACCCGAATTGACAGTCGGAACCAGCACCATACCTGGCCCGAAGTAAGCCTGTAGAGAATCTATTGATTGGCTCCGGGTTTTGTCATCACCACAGCTCGGCATCCTGCTCGACGACACCACCTTGCTTGTAGCAGTGGCACTGAGGCTGGGTTGCGAAGTATGCGAGCCTCATCGCTGCCCCTGCGGTGCTGACGCTTACGGCCACCATGGGCTCAGCTGCATTAAGGCAGCCGGACTTTTAGCTAGGCACCAGGCGCTCAACGACATTCTCCGAGCTTTAGTGTCGGCTAACGTTCCGTGCGTTCTCGAGCTCCTTGGCTTTCCTTGATACTATGGATGGGAGATCGTTGCCTTCTTTGGGATGCCACGTGCACCTACGCTGCTTCGCACATTTACGGCACTGCACACATTGAAAATAGTCAACTAGCACGAAACGGTCCAGACCCTAGTGCCAAGTGTCAGTTTTTTTTCACATTCGACCGAGCCGCGTTTACTAATATTCACGCGGATCGTCGATCGGATGTAAAAAAAATTTGCTCTCCGAAGACGGTAGTGTAAAGATTGATTACGTCGCTAGTCGCTACATAGCTCGTCCGCGAAGACTGTCTTTATTCACTGAAAAATTGTGATGATAAAAGCAAGAAACTAGTTTTTATGATTACAAAAATATTGAATACTTCCTACTCTCTCTCCTTCCTAAACTCCCTGAGATCATAATATAAAAGGGTTTTCGTGGTTGGTTACCGCTGTCGATCCTGACGACACAAAAGATGCAGTGCCGTGGTGGGAATGTGTGGTGGGCCAAAGCCCATTTAAAAATTACAAAAGTATTAAAAAAAACAAAGTTAATTAGATAATAACTAAGTATGTAACAAAATACAGTTTGTAAAAATAATATTTGTTTTTGTGGTTCCTCGTCTCCAGTCTCTCGTTTTAGTCAAGCTTGTTGTAATTTCACGTCAAATTGAAGTCTAGCCTACGTACAATGTATTTTTATTTTCCTGACAAAGAAAGGCTATAAGTCTCTTTCTCCAAGAGAAATGTTTCCAAATGTAAACTAATGAGGTACCTATACCGAACTTGAATTAGAATTTCATCTCTCCCTGAGGCCTTGTAAATCATAATAACTAATAAAATAATTAAACCCAAAGAACTTTGCAGGGTTACCAACTTCTAAAACACTTCCCTACGGTTCCGCCCGGGAAAAGTTTCGCATAGAAAAACTTAAGAAGAAAATGTTGCTTTGAAATATCTTTTCTGTATAAATGGTAAATAATTCAAATAGTTTGAAACTTTTTTTCCTTTTCAGTATTTTCTCCATGAACCTACATTTCTATAAATGAATGTTTCATAAAGCCGTGTATCATTTTCTGTTGTATAAAGTTTTCTAATGAGAAACCCGAATTAACTTTTTATTTGTAACACCTATTTTTTGTGTATTAAGATTTTTAACACAATTAAAACAGTAACTTCTGAGTTTCTGTTATGAGCATCATACTTAGGTAATTAAGGTATTAAGGCTAAGGTAAAAAACAGTTTAATTTTTATACACTTACTCCTTCATAAAAAAAAATTAAACAGTGCAGGGGACCTAAAAAGGTCGTAATAGCAATATTGCAAATGAATTGCTCTACAATTCGTTTTAGTACATTTTGTTAAATTGAATAGTTTTGATAAAAAGTTACTTCGAAATCGATTTAAATTGATTGTGAAATAACTGTATCGCAAAATTTGTAGTTATTTACAAGAAAAATGACAAAATGAATTGCTGTTAGCAATATTGCGAAGTGACCTGTTTTAGGGAGGCTAAACTACTCAAGATTCGTAGTCCTTCTCTAAAATGTTGAAAACACTTCAGAAAAGGACTACGACACGTCACACGACAGAAAAGCACGAACCTTTATTAGTTTAACACTGTTAATTTTTTTATGAATGAGTTGATATGATGGAGAGTACATATATTCCCAAAACAGGTGTTCGTAATTTCGAATTTTATGCAAGCGAAACCGTAGGCAAAAGATAATATATCTTAATATATGTAACTTTGTGACACCTTCTAAAATCAATCTTTTCAGTTAAGTATGATTGATGATTCATTTTGAGTAACAAATTATACGTTATGTGAAATTCGTAATGCATTCTCGGAAATTTGTGGTAATAGCAAGAATGTTTTTAAATTAAAATTATTACAAAAGTAGTTATGGTTATGATTCTTTAACTTCTAGTGAGGAATTTTTCCCTTATTTCTCTGTTCATCAGAAAAAAAATGTACCGTGGATGTTGACTTTTTTGAAAAAAAATCGATAAACTTCGAAACTAGTCGGATGAAAGATTTTTTATACAATACAAAAAATCGTAGTACTATAATCCCTACAGAGGAATTCTTATTTCTTGTTTTTATTAATTGTATATTAATTAAATTTAGCGGAGGAGAAATTCGAAGCTTCGAATTTATGATCAAAGCCAACATACATGTAGGCGTCTTAATATTATGTAATGTCATTACAAAATGTTAAACATTACACTACCTATTTATCACTTGGTCATGATGAAAAAATAAAATAATAAAGCCGAAGTATGTCCACGTGCCAGCTCTCTTCCTTGAGCTCTCTCTCTCATAATGATAAATTACCTTGATGAAAAAATAGTTTTTATAGCAAGTTATAGGAAGTCGGTAGCCCTGGCTTAAGATTAGATCGGGAGTTCGCGAGTGCAGCCCACCGTTGAACATAAAACTTTAATGAGTTTTGTCTCTTGTTATCTTAAGACCGGTTCCGAACTTTTAGGTATATTTATTGATACTTACTTTTTATCCTTGCGGGTACGTAAATGTTCTACATGTCACGTAGAACTTGCTCTAAAAGTTTTCCAGGTTTCTTCAAAAATAACGTCTTTTGCTATTTCAGATGAAGAAAGCTGCAAGGATTTTTATGATACTTTAGGGGCAAGCGAGCAGACGGGTTACCTGATGGAAAGCACAAAAATAACATTTTTAATTTTATTGTTTATTTTAATGTCTTCTTGAAGCGGTGGATCGTCGTCACTCTTGGTGGAATCGTATCGTTCCGTATTAGAATATATCGAAATTTGTACGAAATTCCGTGCCACTTTATTTTGATTGCGCCCAAGTATACGTACGAAATACATAGCAAATCAAATATGCTTATACTTAATACATATTTTATCTTTATGCATGAAAACATAGATTAATATTACAATTTTTTATTTGGTCTGAGGTATATTGCTGCTGGCGCTCAAACCGAATCGAGATATATGTGCGTAGAAATAAAGATATTATAGTATTTGAAAAATAAATATTAATACGATACGAGTATTTCAGTTATTTATTTTTTTAACAAGTTTTTTTTTATCGTTACGTATGAAATTTTAAACATTTATTACGTAGCGTATTTTAATGAGCAAGAGTATGTTTTATTGCAAACATCAGGAAGATTTTTCACGATTTCTGTTTTCAACGTTATCATCGTTTATGATAACACTAGAAATAGTGTCAGTGATGGAAGTACTTTTAAATTTTTACTTAATTATTAGTTACAAAATCGAAAAAAGAAGAAACGTAGCAAGGGCCATAATTATTGGTCAATATTCAATACCGTTGTGCCTTCGCAGCATGTTTAGTTTATGATTAAGTTGCATTGACGCAACTCAAAGGACATCATATAAATAAAAAGCATACTATAACGGGACGTGCCGGGGTGCATCGCATTTTCCATACTAATTTTACAACCGAGTTACTCGTTGTGAAAATGCGATGCACCTCGGAACGCCCCGTTAATCGTCTGCGCAAAGCTTTATACGTTATTCTCTATTCTCTCGCAACGCATCGCCTCTTAGCAATGTGGCCACTATCCTAACAGGCCTCAAGCTACTAGGCGTAATGCGGAAGCCAGCGAATTGTGCCAGCAAATTGCGACCTGTGATAGTAAATTGCGAACGGTGATAGTAAATTGTTGAAGTTCAGGTGCAGCGCGAACAAAGGCCCGGCCAAACGCCGACCAATTGCTCTTTTCAATTTCAAATTTTCCTCTCCAACGAGTTCCGCTATTTATCTTTGTGGTTTCTGCGGTGTCTACAAAATGTTTTTACATTGTAAGAAGTGGTAATAGTACTCGCTTTATATAATATTGGTAAGTTGTTTTGTCAGTGATGTCATCGGAGGCTGGTGTTAAGTTTTCGGGATGTTATCGGCAAAAATCGTCTCGCTTTAATGATAACAGGAACAATCAATGTATAAAAGTATTTGGGTGCTAATGGCTAATATATGCATAATTTTTAATTTTGTGATTAAATAAATCTATCGTTATTGAAAAACGATGTAGTCCAATTAGTTCTATGATAAAATTGAAAATAACAAAGTTACATGCCTTTAAAGTAGTCAGTTAGAAAGAGAGATCCGATATCGATGCTTTACTGCCTCAACTTCGTATCTTAGAAATGGCAACATTTCAGGAGACATAAAAAACTGATTATGTATTTTTTCTTAGTAATTGTACAAAAATAGATATGAGGATATTTGATAAGTAAATTGTTATCTATCAAATAACCACATATCTAGTTTTGTTAATTAAGAAGAAAAAATATATAATAAGTGTTTTTTTTGTCCAATGAAATGCAGCCACTTCTAAGCTACGAAGTTGAGGCAGTAAGGCATCGATATCGGATCTCTCTTTCTTACTGAGTACTTTAAAGGCTTATGACTTTGTTATTTTCAATTTTATCATGAAACTAATTGGACTCGTCCGTCGAACATCGGAGGGCTTTGGACGTCCAGCTAATGCCTGAACATTTTTGGTGCAAAAGAAAATTCAATATTTTGGTAGAGCCTCATGGAATTGGGTCGTGCAGATTTTTACTAAAAATTGTTAGAAATCAAAGATATGTTTTGGGAAATGATCACATCTCGGCCAAAATGTCCGCCTATTTTGACGTGCTTCACAGGGGACTTATTAAAAACGGGCTATGAACTATGCCATTTTACCAATCCTACCAACCTATTACGTAATATGTTAATTACACCCCTGTATTTATTATTAATAAACAAGTTTAGAAATGCAATTTTTATTCACTAGTTTTGACAAATTATACTACTGTGATGCAAAGAGTAACTCGATATTACCTAACAAAATTAAGTGCAGAGCCGCTTAAGAATCAGTCACATTGAAATGATGCGCGACGATCCATAATAACGACTTTAGAGTGTCGCAGTTACTTTAGGCGGATCTTCAGTACTGAATATCTTGTAATGTAACCACAACCCAAATTCCATTAACAGCGTCCGTGGTTAGACCTTCGGTTCACACTCGAGAGGTTGCAGACTCTCTAAAGTTAAACGATCTTGCAGCATAACATGCGTCAGAGTAAACATAAATGAAATAGGCAACGACCCAACTACTACTTCCTACTCCTCCTATCTTCTTCTGATTAATTTCGTTGCGGGTCCCAAGGCAGCTCTAGCAAGTCCCTCGGGCTCCCTGAGATCATATCAAAGGGTTTTCGTGGCTGGATACCGCTGTCGATCCTGGCGACACAGGAGATGCAGTGGTGGGAATGTGTGGTGGGCCAAGGGTTTAGGGAAGTTGGGCCACCGGTAAACTCATTCACCGAACGAAACACAGCACAACGCCGTTTCACGCCAGTTTTCTGTGAGTCCGTGGTATCACTCCGGTCGGGCCGGCATATTCATACTAAAGCATGGCTCTCCCACGGCAATGAGCATCCGTATTATATACTTGAGATCGGAAAATGTCTCATTGTTACACGCTTCCACTTGCACCCTCTCGAGTGCGAACCAAAGGTCTTACCAATTAGACCACGGACGCTCGAATCGAATAGTATCGAAATGTTAATAAGTGATAGCAAAAACGGTAAAAACGGTTTGATAATAAAATACGAAAGTTAAGAGTTAAAACTCATACAAACTTATAAAGTTAGCCGGCTAAAATATAACTCGCTTCTTGTTAAGAATCTTAATGATTTCAGTTTCAGAAACTCCAAAGTATTGAGCAATAGTTTTTCCGAAGTCTCATTACTCCCGCGCCGTAGGCTTTTCGGGTAATTTGTGTGGGTCAGCACCCGCCCAATGCCGCCCAGTGCCACCCGCCCAGCGGTAAATCATACGGACAAGACCCCGTCCGACCTTTCGTGAATCCAAAAAATAACATTTTTAAAGCGAACATAAAATTTTTTAAATTTTATAAAACCCAATTTGAATTTTTGTATAAGCTCACGGTTTTAATTTGAAATTTTAAATGTGTAATTTCGCGCTCCGCTAATTGGGTTTCGACGTTTTTTAAAAAGCTTTCTTTACTTTGTAACCGAGTAGCTAATATGATACTAGAAAGTTTTTGCAACATTGTACACTGAAAATAGACTCGCTGAAATATTTGCAAACAATGATTTCAATTTTTTTAGTATTTTACTACATTTTATAATGTGTAAAATTCAATAAATTCTTTAAACTTCGGGTAGAAGAGCCATGCTTACACAGAAACAAAGAGAAACACGATCGGAGAAACACAACAGCCTTAAAGAAAAGCGACGTGAAACGGCGCCTGCGCCGGCAACGCACGTGCAACTCTTATGATGAGTATTTATAAGGCAGTAGTTTTCCGTTTTAATAGCCCCTATTTTCATAAAAAAACCTCATCTTGCCAAGTCATGATACGAGCTATCTATATATATGATTACAAAATTCCCGCTTGAAGCAACTTAAAGAATTGGAGGGGAATAATGAGGATACGATTAGCGTGATCACAATATAACACATGATGTGTAGGAGAAGAGTAAATCATTAATTACAAGTTTATGCCTGAGTCATCCATGTGTGTAATTGTCGAAAAACATCGAACGTCGCACGGTTCGAAACACAATTTCCGTAGCTTCGGTGCTGTCGTCTGGTTTTTGGGGTTCCGTCGTCAAAGGGAAAAAAAAATATCCTTATAACTGGCTACGCTGACTGAACTACTTTGCTGTCTGTCAGTCTGACTCCTTGTTGTATCACGAGAATGTCTATGTGGAGATTTTATAACACCGTTTTTGTTAATTACAAATACTAGGAATAAAAAAATATATGTTTTATTTTCTAGTATCACACGATAAACGTAGTTTGTTTTCATTTTTCTAGAAATTAGGCATGGCCACTGATTTTTCCTAAAATACTATGAAATAAATATTTAAAGTGGGCTGCCATATGAATGCATATTTTAGTATAATATCAATTGTGTATCTGATCAATAGTACGGAACCCTTCAAGTGCGAATCCAACTCGCACTTAGTAAATTTTTACACATTAATATGTCTCGAATCGTGTTCCACTGAGATATATTTTCATCAAACTTTTACCGTTTAGAAGGGTAAGAATATAATTCGATATAACTTTCGTTACCTTCCTTAGGCTCTTTTTAGGTGTTTTTTATTTACTAAACTTTGTAGGTTTATTTGATTTAAGCTCGACTAAGCTTGAGTTTACGTGAGAGATTTTTTTTCTTTCGTTGCTTATTGATTTCTCATGTTTACACGAGAATTGCTTATACACATACACTTTGCAGATATGATTTCATGTGCCTGATGTCGACAAAATAGCTAAGACTGCTTAGTTCTAGTAAGTTATTTCAAAGTCAATTATATAGGTGAACAATTTCCATTTGAATATTATATTTTAAAGTGATAACAAGCTTTAAAATATATATTCAAAATTGTTTTATTAATAATAGTTATTTCCATGATCACTAGCATTATCCGCGGCTTCGCCTAGCGTGATTTCATGTTTATCCCATGTAAGCATTTGATCGGAATAGTAACTATTCTATAATTATGTCAGCAAATACCCAAATTTATACTAAATTTTATTCGTTCAGTAATTTTTATGTTTTACGCACAAGTATACAAATTTTCATATTATTCATAATATTTCTGAGATAGTATAAGTTATTACTCTCTTTTCGCTCAAGAGTAGTTCGCTGAATCTCAAATAGGGCTTGGCAGAATGGTTCATTAACCCTCTGTCAAATTTTTATACAAACCGCGATTGTCAACAACAAAGTGACAACACAACACTTTATTTACAATAACGTTTTGTATAGAAATTATTATTTTTTGACAGTGGGCTACTGAACCGTACCGCCAATCTTGAGCGAATACATAATATCATTATTTTTTTCTTTTTTATTGGCCGTTTAGTATATAAGTTAGCTTAAAAAAGCACTATAATACATATAGCGTTTTTTTATAATATTTATGGGGCAAGCAAGCAGACGGATTACCTGATAGAAAGCAACTGTCGTCGGCAATGGACACTCGTGACATCGGAAGAGTCGCAAGTGAGCTGTCGGTCTTTATGAGGTAAGAGGGAATAGGAATAGGGAATTTGGGCCATCGGTAAACTCACTCACTGAACGAAACACAGCACAACACTGTTTCATGCCAGTTTTCTGTAAGGCCGTGGTATCACTCCGGTCGAACCGGTCCATTCGTACCGCATGGCTCTTCCAAGGCAATGTGCAAAGCAATGGCATCCGTATTATGTACTTGAGATCGGAAAATTTCTCAATGGTACACGCCTCTACTGGGGTTCGAACCTGCACCCTCTTGAGTGCGAACCAAAGGTCTTACCCATTTGGCTACGAACGCTCTTAAATCATGAGTATTTATCGTGAGTATTTATAAAACCTATAACTAGTATAACCTCGCTCCAATTTTCTAGCGTCACCTTAAAAATTATATCAGCTGTAAAATAATGTATTCATAAATATTGTTGTGTGCTAGAATTTCCCGGAGTCACCAACGCGGGCGGAAGGTAGGCGGGTTATTACATCGAGTTATGGCTTATGAGTGTAGGACCCGTCCAAAGTAGCAATATTAAGGGTGATGCTTCACTTATACTAAAAAACCCTCGTTTATATCAGCCAACCTAATGGCTGTTGCTTTTTATAAAGGTAATTTTATTAAACACAAAGATTATTGGGGTCGTTTTGTCTGCTTTTATCTACGACAGTTTTGTAGAATAGTTGTTTTTACTTTAATTAAAAAAAAACTTATATAAATATATAAATATATGATTTACTACATACATAACCAGCTCACATTCTCGTGCCCACAATTTGTCTTTCAATAAATAAAACCTCTCATATTTTGCGATAATAGTTGTAAAGTTGGAATTTATGCCTACTTAAACTTGAAAAGGACCAAACCTTTCACAATCTGCAATCACGTGGAGAGCAAAGGTTCTGCGAAAGACGGGAAAGGGTCATCCTTGAGAGGAAAATCAAAGTTTCCATAAGCAGATCCGAGCGCTACAAAACAAGCTCGTTAAAGGGTCGAGGGGAACTATCCAAAAACACTTAGCCGTAATTAATGTTACCGGTTAAGTATTTTATAATCGTTTAATGGTTTGGCCTATTTTATATACCTACTTAATAAGGAGTTTCTAGCTGTGCTTTCTGGCTTAGCCTTTGTTCTAATTAAATAAACATAAAAATAATTTTTGAAGTTAACATAATGTTGTGGAGGAAGCCTATTATTTTTAAAGTTTTTATATCACAAATAAAATTATAACTTTTTTCGCAGTGCCTAATTCATACCTTTATACTTCTATACTAATATTATAAATGGTAAAGTGAGTCTCCCCGTATGGTTGTTGTATGTCGCATCTTCACGCCCAAATCGCAGAACTAATTTTGGTAAAATCTGGTATGGAGCTACTTTGGGTAGGCCAGGGAAGAACATGGACACTTTACATCCCGAAAAAATGTACGGTTCCCGCACGATAAACGAATTTCGGCACAACGGAGTTGCGGGTGGCATCTCGTTTGATATAAGCTTTATTCCCACTTTAGTCTATTTGTTGTGCCCTTTCTTAATTTACTTTATTCCACAGCTAAAAACGACCACAGAAAATTATACACGGCGTATATTTTTTTAATGTTTTAATTAATACAAGGCATTAGCGTCGGAAACGCGAAGCGGGTCGAGTGCAAGTCACACTGCCTAACAGAAAATATTGAAACTGCTGTACAAACGACGTTTTAAATCGAAAATGCACGGGATCGTATTATTCAAGTTTAAAAACACAAGGAAATTAGGCTTCATAATATGAAGAAAATGAGATAATATTATGAACAAGCTGAGATATCATCATTTATAATAACTAGCTACGTCTCAAGGTTCGCATTCTGTGCGACGGAATCGAAGCGTTAACTGGTAATGATGTCGTCAGAAAAAAGCTTCCGTTACCTAGTGGGTTAGACCTTTGGTCTGCACTCGAGAGGGTACATATTCGAACCCCGGTGGAAGTGTATACCAATGAGATATTTTCCGATCTCAAAGACATAATAAGGATGCTCATGGCCGTGGGAGAGCCATGCTTCGGCACAAGTGGGCCGGCTCGACCGGAGGGATACCACGGCCTCACAGAAAAATGGCGTGAAACGGCGTTATGATGTGTTTCATTCAGTGAGTTACCGATGGCTAAACTTCCCTAATCCCTTATCCCTATTTCCGACTAAGGCCGGCAACGCACTTGAGACTCTTGGGATGCCGCGAATTTGCTTTCCATCAGATAACCCGTCGGATAGCTTGCTCTTAAATATCATTAAAAAAATACCAGAGTTAAGTGCAAGATTGCCGATCCAGCGCAGTTCCTTAGAAATTAATACATAGCAAGAAATCCTACCGCTCCGAACACCCGATTCCGATACAGTGTACTCGTATGTGCTTTAGGCATACATAATTACTTAGGTCTGACTTACGCCTGTATTAATAGTCAGCGCTTAGTACTTAAGAGCATGATCAAAAACTTGAGATGCAGTTTTAATTCATAAAGAGAACATATAAATGAAAACAGCGTCTCAAAATTTTTTGATCATGCTCTTAGTATTAAGCGCTGACTATGATTACGGGCCTTAGTCTACAACCATCGAAATCACAATAAATGCAGCACAAGCCGTAATGACTCATATCTTAATAGCTTCGTTCCAGAATAGACAACGAAGAGTATGCCGACTTCAAATAAAGTAAAAAATCGGGGTGGGTACGGCTTTAACAACTTTGATAAGGCTCTAATCATATCATCTAAGCATTTGGCAAAGTATTACATGAAACCTATTAGCCGGGGAGGTGAGAGTGCTATTTTTGTAGATTAAGTAAAACTAAGAATATGTCAAGACGCTTCAGCGATTTAAAGATTATAAAAAATAAATAAATGTGAAAAATTGTTTATATTACATTTTTTGGACGATTCCAGACAGCAAAACGAAAGCATTCAATTGAATGTGACATACATTATGTGGAAGCTTGGTTATGAAATTATAAGGCTATGTTTTTTAAATTATTATTGGCTTACCTTGCATTTAAAAATCATAAATGATTTATAGGGAAGTGTTTTTTAGCATATTTTTAACACATATCGTCGAAACCGTAAGACTAAGATAGGGATATCTTAGTCTGACGGTTTCGACGACATTTGGCATTTAGAAATTACTTTTTGAGAACTAAGAAATTAGATTTTTATATCATGATAACCAGAGACATGTAGGATGCCTAGACTAGCTTAAGCTGAAGCGCTTGAGTAAATCCAAAATTCCTCTCCTGGGCGTCAGGTCACTGCACTAGATATATAGTTATTTTAAATTATTTTATAACAAACATGTTGCAGTCGTATAAGAGCATTGTAATAATAAACTTTTTCTCTATTTGCCTTCTTGGTATGGAAGAGGGTTGTTGCCTGATACAGGCCTAGCCTACTAGGTAGTCACCATCAATATATTTTTACGGTAATGTTTGTAACTGGAATAAATAAAATACACAGCCAGAGAGAAAAAAGTAAAAAATATTATTATTATTAACTTGTGGCGCGTACGATGCTAACGTAACGTACGTCAAGTTGAATTACGAGGTATGAAAAATAGGCGTAACAATTTTAGGATACGATACGTGGACCTCCCTATATTTATTATTTCTAAGTGAATTTTTATAGTCACTTTTTTATTTCAGATATCATTAAAATCGAAGGACTTTAAAATAATCTCCACTTAAAATTCGAATAGCCATTTAAAATGCAAGTTTTCCTTTCCGAAGATAACACTAATGCTTAGTTAGCTTACAGTCTATATGAAACTAATATGATGGATCACCCCATCTCGCCTGCATCCAGAATGAACGATGATCTTCGGATTGAGACCGCTTTATAAAATGTTTGACCGAGAAATTGTTTGTCATGCTCGATAAATGTATCTTTAGCTTCAACGGCGTTATATCAGTCTTTTTCGTATATATCTATACGATATATAATATAAGATTAATATGTGCAAACGCTAGATTTTTTAAATATTTTTATAAATTTATAGACTGTGTTTAAAGTATGCAAAGGTGTCTCTGATTAAAATGGTATATATTGATATGCTCACACTCTTTGATATCAATCAAAATATGGTTTGATTATAAGCTGCAATTTCTAATATTGTATAGTGTACATTGTTTAGAAGCTATTCATAAAAGTTTAAAAATCCTTTGAACTTAATGACTTTTGTTTGTGTGGACACATGTTGGCCATGAATAAATAATTGAACGTGGAAGCTCCGGTACGTAGAACAGCTGTATTTTTACATTTGCTGTCACAAAATATAAAATTCGATTTTGATTGATTTCCATCGTTTCTATTTGACTAGATTTGTCGCGTCACCGAACTGTTGGTGACGGAAAACGGATTTTTTATTTATGTTTTCTGCCATTTCGTTTCTGGTTTTGTTTTAAAGGAATAAAATTATTTATGAGCCGCCGTGAAGCTTTTGTGTGAAAATCGGATCGGATTGTAAACCGTTTTTCATGCTGTTCAGTGTTATAATTCCTATTCCGTGGTTATACATTCCCCCAGTCAGTTAAATTATCTTCTGAAAGTAAAGTGAAAAGCCCTTTATGCCCGGCATACACAAGGCCAGTTTTTCAAGTCAGAACAGCATGCAAGTGTTATTGTAAGTATTTCTCAGCAAGTAATCTATATAAAATCTATATAAATAAATTTGCTAACAAGCGAGTGTCAGGTAGCAAAAAAAGTGTCAATGACAACGATCTTGCTGTCCTGGCTTGAAAATCCGGCCTCGTGTATCCGGGGCATAAAGGACTTTTTACTTTACACTCAGAAGAGAATTCAACTGACTAGAGGAAAGTATAACCATAACACAGGACAGCATAAAACGGTTTACAATCTGATCTATATAATAATAAGCGAGCGGAAAACTTTGTACCCCTTTTTACGTAAGGCGCGTAGATATAAAATCACGAAATTTCTCCCAGTTATAGTTGATATAGAGAAGGAGGGAGGAATACCAATATTATTTTAAAATACGCTTTAATCTTGCATATTTTTAATAAGTAAAATGCTACGCACACTACAATATTTTGACATGACACGACAATCACACACGAAGTACTCTTTTGTTTGTGATTGAAGTCTGTGATTTTTCAATGTAATTTAATGGTAACTAGACCCTTATGCCAAATTGTAGCCTGTCATTGAATCGAAAATAGATTATATATTTTTATAGCTCCTCTACACGATGGATTTAAATATTAAGTTCGAATTTCAACCACACGACGATCTCTAGCTATATATAATTCTTTATAGTGAAACACTGGTAGCCGTTTCCAATCAATACTCAACATTTATTTCAATCATTTCAACTAAATATCACTGAGAGATAAATAAACGTATATACAATATATACCGTCTCTATACACCATATATTGCAAGTTCTTATTAGCATAAAAAAGGCACTTTCGTTCTTACATGAGAAAAGTTTTTACGATACACTGCGTTGGAACGAAATTCTCGTCGGTAAAATTCTATA
>JAOTAV010061473.1:0-14686 GCA_026546445.1 Cyclargus thomasi | reverse complement strand
TGCGTTGAGTTGCATATTTGTATCTATATTATATTGCTTACCAAAATTTATTAATATTCATTGATTTTTATGAAATTTGATATGCAGACAGCTAACATAACATATACACGCGAGCGGAAAATTTTGTAACCCTTGAATTCCTCCCAATTATAGTTGATATGGATGAGGAGCGTGGAATACCAATATTATTTTAAAATATGCTTTAATTTTGCATTGTTTTAATAGATATGCTACGCACACTACAACACGCATACTACAATATTTTGACATGACACAATAATCATACACAAAACACTATTTTGTTTATCGTTAAAGTCTGTAATGTTTTTAAATGAAATTTGATGGCCTGGTAACGAGACTTTATAAAAGATGAAGATTTGTATGAGATGGCCCAATATTTAAACTTGAATTTTAAATATTTATGGTGAAATTTTGACAACTAGGCGACCTTTTTGTAACGTTTTTTCGAATTTGAGAAAAATGTAAAAACGGGTAGAACATTACAATACTGAAATCAATCAAAATATTTTTTAAATTTTTTTGTAATTTATTATTAAAAATATAATCACATGGATATTCCAAAGTCGTTACAGTTAACTTTTACCTCAATTATCGTTCATAAAATATTATCTTTGAAGTCCCCACAATTTCATAATGAAAATGCTGAAAAAAATCATGAAAAAACTTATATACCCATCAGCGCCTTTTCCTTATTTACTTTATAGCTTATTTTCACAAAACAAGCTATTTATTTTCACAAAATCCTCGTCTTCTAACAAATCATTTGATGTATTCAGATTAGAGAGAACAATATGAAATGAAGGTAATGAAAATATTAAAAGATTATTGAAAAGTGCCCGTCCGAGCAGAAAAAGCAGTCGAACGCTACTAGTTTTGTTAGGATCAAAATGGCAGAGAATTAAATGTAACAAAAAACATAAAGAACAGGAACATTAAAGGAAACAATTTGTGATCCTTTGTATTGAAATAACAAAGAGGCTAATAAAAAGTGATCTTTTATTCACAAAAATATTAAAACATATTTTAACTAATAAACGAAAGGTTGGCTGTCGTTTTATGTCGTATGACGACGTGACAGCTAACCTTGATTGGTTAACCACAGTTTAAATATTTTTATGAATAAGGGGGTTAGTTTACAAGCTTTTTAGCTGACTCAATTATGTTATGTTGACCTCTGTGGCTCAGCAAAGCATGGTAGCTCGAACCCGTTTTGTCGAAACCCGCCAATTTCATTTTCCATTACTTTATTCGCTATAAGTTGGCAGAAAATTTCATATAAAATGACAAAATTTGTATGAAATTCCGTGCCAAGTTATTTGAACGGACTACGGTAGTTTTGGATTGCAATATTATAATCCGGTCATTAGTCCCTGTTCAAAGAATAATACCATTCACCAACGCCTCTGGAATACTCTAGAAGTGGCTGTCACTTAACAGTCAATCGAAGTCGACCAGCCAAGAAGTTAAATTGTTAAGATAAGCTATCTATGGAAATGGTCGCAACTTTGACACTTACCGTCGTCCGCTGTGATAAGAAAATGGATTGACTAGCTTTGATCGTTGGCGGTGAAAAGGGTAGTTTTGATAGTGAGAATTTAATGTTAAATGCTAGTTAAGCGGAATGCCTTCAGAGCTATTAAACTTCAAAAATATGATAGGATAATAAATTAAAGCATATCGGGATGCCTATACTATTTTTGATATAAACTTGTTAACAGTTAATTAAATAATATATCTTAAAATAAGTCTTTTTGCCTTTGTCCGAAACTTGGAAAAGTCACGCGATATGAATAACTGTTTCTCTATTTCAAAAACAGCAAATCAACATGTCTGTATATAAACAAACTAAATGTCCAAAAATAGAAAACCCGACCGCAGGAACCTTTGCAATTTAAATATCAAGTTAAGTTTATTTCTAGAATGGCTTTTAAAGCCCTTCATTTCGATACACTACTCGACCTGAATGAGCGGAAAATTTTTTTTGGAACCTCACAGCTTTTACTCCAAAATCTGCCATTTTGTTTTTTAATTTTTTTCATGTACCCGGTGTCACTTGCGCTATCAAGGCGAATCTAACTTTACCTTATACCGCATATGCTAAAATCCATCAAGCCGTTTAACTACAGAGCGTGCTATGATAAAAATATCATAAAGAATGCCTTTAACCTTAAAATTTATGTCAATTATTTTGAATACCATTTAATTCGATATTACAAGAAATCAATATTAATAATAAATATATTAACTCGTGCCTTGGACGTCTATATTATTAATTATTTTCTCGATTAAAATTGTGGTTAAAATGCATTTAAAGTACATTATAAATATAAATAAAAATAGATTTTTTTGTTAACAATTATTACAGTACATTCACTTTTTATTTACAAGTGTGATTGACATTTTGTTAGCTATATTTTTAATAATGCATCTGCTATAATTTTTACTTTAATAAAAGATTTTCAAATGAATTGGTGATAGATTGGTGACTTTGAATATAAATACAGACATTTCAATATTAATAAGTCAAAGCCAAAAGTTGTGTCATCCGCGTTCACTTTTTAAATAAAAGGCAATCGAGCTACTATTGGTTTTGGCGCGAATTCTATTTCGAAGTTACATCGGATATTATTGGATACCGAAGTTCTCTGAAATATTCGTGGCCCAGTTTTTTTGGGTCGAGTAGCCTAAAGTGTTGCAAGTTAATTGACTTCTTGTATTTTGCTCTTTTTAAGTCTGGCAACAATTATTGTTGCCAGTTGTAGGGTTATTTATATCTTTTAAAGTCGTACTGCACTGATATGTTACGCGACTTTTCAAATGGAACTGACGTTTTACAAACGTCAAATAGGGTGTCACCGTCAAAATGGAACCGGCGTAAAATAGCTTTTGCGATGCTTTTGCGAGGAGTGAGTGAGTTTTTGGAGGCCCAGCTTCCTATCTCTATTAAAAGTGTCTCTCCAACGCAACGAGTGTCCGACGTCCGTATGTATGGTTTTAGTCACTGATTTGTGTATTGGCGCATACACCTTACATTGTAACAACCTTTCAATTCAAAATGCCTTTTACGTAACGATCAGTTAATTATCTGACAGCAAACCTGCGCTACAAACATGGCCGCTCGTGAAATTGAATAAGCTATTGTTCCTGCACAATGCGAGTCAATAGAGCAACTATTTGTAACGGAATATCAAGTTTGTATTTAGTTTTGAGATTAGAATTGTTTTCCTTTTTTAAAAAAAAAAAAGAATTTGTCACGATGCATATGACTACCTAATCATTTAAAGCGTGGAAATACTAGCCCAATTATTCGAAAAATATTTAAGCAGTGTTTAACTCATCAAGGTTGGCTGTCCCTTTCTGTCGTGTGACGTTTTCAATACTCTAGAAAAGGTCTGCGAATCTTGATTAGTTAAGCACTGTTTAAATATTTTTAGTAATAAGGGGGTTAGTATTAACGACTAGGAGTGTGCGTAAGACAGCTTGTTTGAATAAAATATACTCAAACTGAGACAGCAATAAACAAAAAATTAATATAAAAATGACACTTTATAAACTATAAGTTGAATTTTCTATCGATATTGGTCAAGCAACCGATTTCCCCAGTGCTTTGTTGTAACTAATATAATTGTGCGCAGAGCTAAACTTTCCTTACATTCTAGTCCATAGTTTGACCAGCAGTGCCAGTAACCCGGTGGCGAAATGCATGGAAAATAACTCGCTTTGTATGTGAGTCGATTTTTACAACTAGCATTTTTAGGGTTCCGTGCCCAAAGGGTAAAAACGGAGCCCTATTACTACTTGGCAACGTGGTCTAACGGCTAAGATTCTGAAGGCATCACGTACGCTAGGAGGTGAATGGTTGAAATCCCACTTAGTAAATAAGTATTTTTTTGGCTATTTTTCTTTTAAAGTTCATCAACTTAAAACTTTCAGAAATACAGTATCCCAATTTTCCCTTTGAACGTAGATTAGTAGTTAATTAAATTTTAAGTGACTTAACTTGTCACTTGCTACTTAATTTTGTGTTTAGATGCTGTTAATAACTTGAAATTAAGTTTAAATTTAGTTACCAACTTATCTACATAATATGTGTAAACCATACATAAAACTTAACTATAGTACTTAGCGCAATCAATTTAAGTAAAAAAATTAATATATTCTAAATAGTCACTTACATAGCACGACTACGACAAAAATATAATCCAATATCACATTTATTTATATTTTTCACAATGTCAAGATAAATATCAGTTAATTGATCTGAATATTGTGAAAAATAATTCGGCGACAACCGACCAAAATTAATAATCGCTTATAATACTGTTTTTGTTTTTTTGTAAGAAAATAAAAATAATTTTGAAAAAAAGTTACTGGGCAATAATAAATACAGTAAGCTTTAGTTTTACAACCAAAAATTTAAACAATATCTTTTACAAAACTTTATGAAACACACTTTTTCATGTACTATTTCTTTCTATTTTTGAAAGAGTGTGTTTCATTAAGGTTGAACATGAATTTCCACCATGAAAAAACGGTACAATTATTTACATATAATATATTTTATATTTAAAGCAACTTCGAAAGTTTACCTACGTATGAAAGCAAGTATACTACATCAATCAATGCACCCTTAATACTACACTACTACATTAATTAATGCTTTTCACATATTATAATAATTATATTATAATATTAGTATATTATAGCCGGCGCACCGGCTTTATCAGGCAAAAGAGTTTATTAAAAATATTTTTTAGCGAATACTTTCATCGTTGCAGACCTATCCGACCAGTGGTTTGAGCTGCTGATAGATTACTTTGTCAATCTTATTATTATTTGGACTGTGTTGTGGATTGAAAAAATAAAACATAATGCGGTCCGCTCCACTCTGCGATGCCTCATCACAACTTGCGCGGAGTTTAAGCCAGTGTCAGTTACCAGAAGGTTTGAAAAAGCATTGAAATGTGACACAGCCTCCTTTCGTTCCATAAAACCTCGCTTCAACACAGTAAAGCTGAGAACAAAAATAGGATGAGGAAATACCTCATCCTATTATCTCTTACAAGACCGGAAACGCATTTTCAACTGTTCTTATGTTGTTAGTATGCATAGGCGACAGTGCTTATCTTTTAGGTGACCCGTCTGTTTCTTTGCCCTCCGAATTTTATTAAAAAAATTGAATGGAATACCCCAAAACCTACAGCCCTCTAACAGGATGAACCAGGAAAAGGACTCTTAATGTTACAAGTTATAATTTATATCGACGTACCCGCTTCCCTAATGGAAGTATCGGGTGTCAAAACAAACTCGCCATTAGAGGGGGCCGTTAAGAAAAATACAGAATATTAAGACTTACCAATAGGCTAGGTGGCGCCGGGCTTATATCGAGATTAAGGGTGCTTACGCACTTGGGATAAGGATTTCTACATTAAAGAAAACTTTAACGCTTCATGTGCTACAGATTTAGTAAAAGTATCGTAGGGGTACGAAAAAAAATAAAACAAGCTAAATTTCCAAAAACAGAAAACCAGACTGCGTTAAATATGGCTATTTAAACATCAAGTTAAGTTTATTAAAAGAACTTCATTTTGATACCCTACTCGACCTAAATGGACGGAAAAAAAATTGGTACCTTAAAATTTTGACTTCAAAATCCACCATTTGAATTTCTTAATTTTTTTTAAAGTACCCAGTGTTACTTGCGCTATCCAGACGAAATTAACGATACCTCATACGTTAAAATTCATCCAGCCTATTAGGCTGAAGAGCGTGCCAAACAATTATACGTACATACGAGTACATACATACTAAATACATATATACTATCGAAAAAAGGGGCAAATGCACAAAAGAAATATGTCAGTTTATTTCAGCTATCTACGAGTACGAAAGAATAAAAAACTAACAAGTATTTTACCGACTGCGCCAGAAGGTTTATATTTTTTTGGAGTATGGTATAGTCTTAATAGCGCGAATGACACTGGGTACATTAAACAATAAAAAAATGTAAATGGCGAATTTTGAAGTCAAAACTGTGAGGTTCCAAAAATTATTTTTCGCCTACCTACGTAGACGAAAAAAAATCTCGACCTAGGTTGAGTAAAGAAATAAAATGAACGGCTTTAAATAGCCCTTCTAGAAATAAACGCCTCTTGATGTCTAAATTGCAATGGTTCCCGCAGTCGGGTTTTCTATTCGTGGACATTTAGCTTGTTAACCGATCACATCGACAATTAATCAATAGATGATAAGCAATAATTATTGTATTATGCGGTCTAATGTTAAAGAATCTTAATAAATACTTTCTTATATTACCGATTAAAAAGTCTCCATCCGTGTGCGTACAGTTTAAGGTTTCTAAGTCCAGAGGCGTTACGGCGCCAAAGCAGATATCTTAAGATAGCTCGCTTATATAATTGCGCCCTGTATCTTTGTTTTGTGTTCGCTTGGCAAAAGAAAGAATATTTGGCATGCCACAGTGAAGCCGGTGCCAAGGTTTTGAAATAGTGGGTCAGGTTTTACGGCTGTTAAAAATGATATTAAAAAGTTTGATAGTTTTTTAGAGATCAACTCGTGGGCTGAAAGTTTTTTGATTAAGCTAACTAATGACGATGCCCGTAGCTTTGTTGTACCAAAATTTGTTCACATCGCGGACGCGGAGTGTACGGTACACTGGCGGGATAAATAGTGTAGTGTATTTTTTGGGACTCAGAGCTTCTCCATACCGAATTTCAGCAAAATCAGGCTTGGGCGTGAAGAAGAGACAGTTAAAACTACACAGACAGACAGAGGCACTTTCGTATTTTTAATATTAGTAAGGAAGTATATTCACATAGATATGAGAGTAAGAATAACATACATCATCTTAAACTTGACAGACTTGAGTCTATATTAATTATGATTTCATTCAAATGTTCAGTTTTCATTACAAACCAAAAATAAATCGCCACATTTGCACTGTCTTTATTCAGTATAATATTTTTAATATGAAATATTAAATTTTTAAAATTTAAATTAATACACAACTCTTTACAAATATTAGCTACCAATAAATGAAATTGTAAAGTTGTTTTATGTTTCAGGTAACGAACACAAGTGTTAAGAGCCCGCGCCAAACTTTTACTAGATTTCCCAAAAGATTCGTGAGCTGTACACGTTTCCGCAGGTAAAGTATTAAAATTCATAGCCTATTTACCCAAGATTCGTATTTTGGGTGAAAACCCTTACAGGATTAAAAAATTAGATGCTTTTCTATGGATTTCCGTAATTAAATTTTAAAATTTTCCTCATTTAGGGAAAACCCCTTACAAAATTAAAAAATTAGATACTCTTCTATATATTGACGTAAATGAATTTTTAAAAATTCTACGTTAAAAGTTTCATTGTTGACTGACTTTTTTTAAGAGAAATCATTATTTTAAATAGTAATGTTACTAAATTTAATAAACCATGTTTTCTCTATCTATCTAATTAGTCACATTTCCACGCCCAAACCACTTGACTTATTTTTCTGAAATATGGTATGAAGATAAACATAGAAGAGTGTCCGTAGCCTAGTGGGTAAGACCTTTGGTTTGCACTTGAGAGGGTGCAGGTTTGAACCCCGGTTTAGACGTATACCAATAAGACATTTTCCGATCTCAAGTACATAACACGGACGCTCGTTGCCGGGGAGAGCCATGCTTCACCACAAATGGGCCGGCTCGACCGGAGTGATACCACGGACTCACAGAAAACTCGCGTGAAGCGGCGTTGTGCTGTGTTTCGTTCCTATTCCTTCATAAAAGCCGGCACACATTTGCGACTCTTCAGATGTTATCAGTGTCCATGATCCTTTTTATCCCGGAAAAATTTATGGTTCATACGCGATAAACAAATTTCGGCGCAACGGGATTGCGGGCATCACCTAGTGTAAGCATTATTAAAAAAGAGGAACAATTTGTATTTTTTTAATAAATATACTCAAAAAGCACTGACCCCAATTTCTAAATTTCTTTTAATCGTTAAATTGACTACCTTATTACAAAGTGACATAAGCTATAAAGATATCTAAAAAATCGACCAAGTGCGAGGTGGATTCACGTACAAAGGGATCCGTATATAGGTAAGGTGTTAGCTGACTTTGAATATTTGATACTATTTTATATATAATAAATAACTCCCGTGGGGTAAATCGAAATCGAAGCCGCGAGAAAATACGAGTACTTCAAAAAAACTGCGTTTTTTGCTAGTCTCATCTAATACATATTTCCCGAGATAAGTGCGTACAAACATACAAACAGATAAAATGTCAAACAGACAACTTTTTTTGTCAATATGTATTCTATTACTGTTCGTTAGCACCCCCACATTGATTATCTTTATATATATGATTCTTCTGTGAGTGTGTATGTCACTGAACTTCTCTTAAATGACTGGACCGATTTTGATGAAATTTTTGTGATGTTCAAGGGGATCTGAGAGTGGTTTAAATTCACAAAATAGCTCAGCAGGACAACGTCTGCGGGGTCAACTAGTTTTGTATAGACATTAAATGTTCAGGCACTCCAATTTTACTGTTTTATTATATGTATAGATTTGACTTGCGACAAAGATCCGATGTCCCTAAATACAGGTATTATATAACATTATAAAAATACATAACAGCCTCGCTATTACTTTTAAATCGGCAATTTGACGAGGATTTGCTTAGGCCGTACCCGTATCAGCCTTTGTCGGTCAGGTCACCGGTAACTGACATTTAAAAAGGTACGACGTGATTTTACGTAAGTAGAACGAGCACATTTAGTCAGAAGAGAGCCATGCTTCGGCACGAATTTACCGGCTTGACCGGAGAAACGCCATAGCCTCACAAAAAAATAGCGTGAAATAGTTGTGTTGTGAGTGAATTCACCGGAAACCCAACTTTCAAGACCCCCTTCGTTATTTCTATTCGTGTACCCTTACCACTTATATTTTAAAAAGATTAAAAAAATGTCTTTAAACAAGAAGTTATATAAACATGTCGGTAAATACAATTTTTGCTTTAAACAAATGTAGGAAATATTTTTAAAGCAAAATTTGTTTTTTTTTGCTCGTGGGATCGTCAATAGAATTATTATAGCTTTATTTATCCACACTAATATTATGAATGGGAAAGTGTGTTTGTTTGTCCTACTTTTGCACTTCAAAGGATACTGTTTTTACTCGCATCCACGAGCTCACCTCATGATAAATTAAATGAAAAACGTATTATACATCTTATTTAAAGTTTTGTCAACCCGTGTACCTAATCCGGCTTTAGAGGTACACATAATAATATGTTATAACCCACATAACTGTACCCTACTCATAGTGACAGGCATGTCGGAAACTTACTCGCGACTAAACGTGTTAAAATATGTTAATAGTTACGTTAAAGATTATCCGAATTAGACTCGTGACACATGTAGCCTTGATGAGTTTAAGGCCTACGCAAAAGGATTACAATTTAGAGTGTAAGAGCCCAGAGTGTTATTCCTGTGGGGAATGGAGAAAGACCTATGTTTTGTAGATAAGGTGAAATGGTGAAGAAAATAATATGCAATATTGTTGCATATTATTTTCTTTCAAGCATTTTTGGTAGTATTTTAAGACGCTACGGATATGGACAGACGGAAGAAAAGTAAAAATTTTTATGCGGACTTCACCAAAAACTCTCAGAGCTGCTAATTTCAAAACAAACTTTTCATACATATATGAAAATATACAGTGTGTATATAAAAAGAAAGCTTTTTAATCTCTATTTTTAATACACATTCAAGACCCGAAAACATTAAAACTCATTGTTTTTGGGCGGGATCCAACTCTGACCTGAGCCACCTATGCGCTGAGTTTACCAACTGAGCCACAGAGGTCGTCGGATCGCGTAGTTTTGAAAACTTAATACGAGCACTAACCATTGTATTGTATGTATTTCAAAAATCAAGTACCAATAAAAAGTACGTAGTAAGTAAAAAGAATAATTGAAAATTGTTTTTACATTTTGCTCATATTTCAATTTGCTCATGGTAGGGGAGGTGAGAGTGCTAATTTTATAGTAGCTCGAGTGTCATGGAGACGTTTTGTAGATTAGGTAAAACGGTAAAGTAAAAAATAGAATCATTATTTATTTTAGAGGTGGGTTAAACACTATTGGTATTTTAAGGTTATAAAAAAATTAAACGGAAAAATTATTTACATCGAATATTTATTACATGGTTTTAGACATAAAAAAGGAGCTTGGTTACGAAAATATGAGGCTTTATTGTTTTATGAAATTACAGGCTTACCTCTCATTTAAATCATCAGTGCTTTATCCGGAAGTATTATTTGGCGTATTTTTAACACACCCTACCTCAATCTGACGGTTTCGATGACATTAGGGTTTTTAAAAACCAATTTTTAAGCATCGAAGAAACAAAGAAATCAGATTTTTATGCCAAGTTAATCAGAGACACTAAGGAACTGTGTGGGCACACAAGCTTAGTCTGTCGCGCTCGAGTAAATCCAAAAATCTCATCTTGGGCTCCCCTGACTATAATTTTAAAGAAGAAACTTCTGCTCGTATTCAAAGGATTATAAAAACAGACATTTACATAAAATGCGCAATATTAGTTATGAGGTACAAGCGATGTCACATTCATACTTAAACCGCTCATTGTTCAGGGGACGTTCACAATGCACGCAATTACATCTCGCAGTGTTGTGCCGCTATTACTTTTAATGCGTGCTCAGTGCAAGGCATATGCTGAAGCGGATCATACTCACCCACCTATTATGGATGATTAATACACTACGAGGTCACCCTATGGTCATATATATATATATATAATTCGACCATAAATATTCAAATCCATCGTGTAGAGGTGCTATAACAAAAACTATAATCAATTTTCAATTCAATCACAGACATCAATTTCGCATGACGGTCTCATTACCAGGTAATAAAATTTTATTGTGTTGATTATCGTGTCATGTCAAAATATTGTAGCGTGCATGAACAGGTTTACAAATTGACAAATCGGACTACCATTACTTTTTTTCATATTTATGCAGACATGTAATCAGAAGAAAAAAAGAATATTTAAAATACTTATTAATTTTTACTGTCGCTTAACAACATTCTAAATAGAATTTGAGAAATCGAATAAGAACTAAATAAGGAGTAAAAGAAACCCCTGTCTGTCAATGGGCCACATTGTAGTCGCGACAGACGCGAGAAAAAAAATCCTACAGCGACAGACAAGGGATTATAAGCCTGTGCCTTGGACCACACTCGCTCGTTCCCGTTTGCCTATCTACTGCACGTCTAAACTCGATGGCTGTATGTCATACTTCATAACGTGTGGAAACTGGGTTGTGCCTCTCAACATTTTTTCATCATTGATTACAGGAAATGCCTGTGTATTTCCTGATCGAGTTATCGCGTAACAGATAGGACGTACAATCAGGAAAGTTGGATCAGAGCCAGATTACGCATCTAAATAAGTTGGCCACGTTATGTCAAATCCAGCCGACAGATCACGACTTATATGGAATTGAAATATTCCTACCAAATGACGTAGGTCCATCAACTTCTTATGTTTCAATTTCTCACGTGGTACATAAGAAATAAGTATTTTGACAAAAATATGTCATTTTGCCGTGAGAGGTATGCTTTGGCTGTACCGACTCGACTGGCAAACTGGCGTTAAACAGCGCGTCTCTTTGAGTGAATGTAAATAAATAAAATAAAAAAGCCATTTATTTCTTGTCATTTACATTTTTGTTCCAACAAATTACATACGCTTATTGAAGCAGACAAAGAATACACAGTTACATTTTGGACAAATTAGTCATGATTAAGATAAAGATTAAAAAAAAAAGTCCAGATGGAAAAATGTTTAAAATTCATGTAAATGAAGTCAAATTATATTTTATATCATGCAATATCATAGTTATCATTTGATATAATTATCGATACTAGAGGTCGCCTTGTGGTCGATATTCGACCATATTTAAGATATAAAGTTTTAGTGAAGAGCCATAAAAAAACTATAATCTATTCTCAATTCAATCACAGACTTCAATACATGTTTTCGTCGGTTACTAACAAATTGTAAGTATGATCTATTCTAACCAAATATCATACTTTTTTCGTCCGGCCGGTAATTATGTCAAATGGCCCAAAAATTTTTGAAACGCTAATGAAATCCTTTCCTTCTGTTATAATCATACACGAGTACTCTTTTGTTATGGTTGATTGAAAATTTAATAGCTTTTTAAATAATTGAAAATTTAAAGACCTTTATGTGAAATTGAATTCTGTGATTAAATTGAGGATAGATTATATTTTTATAGCTCCTCTACGCGATGGATTTAAATATTTATTGTCGAATTTCGAACACAGGGTGACCTCTCGTACCTTTTAAACCTCAGTTCAAACTAGATTCAACATTAGTGTTGTTTAGTATGCAATCGTGTTGCCATCGTGTATCCATAACATCACGTTGTAGTGAATACTGAAATGCTAATTTACATTACAGACGATAGATACATTGTTATTGAGCGTACATCACGTGAATTGAGATTATACTAATATAATATCGCCGTAGGAGAGCCGTGCATCGGCACGAAAGGGCCGGCTCGACCAAAATGATACCACCTCACAGAAAACTGGCGTGAAACGGCGTTGTGCTGTGTTCAGTGAGTGATTTTACCGGTTTAACGTCCCTAATCCTCTATCCATACTCCTATTCCCTTATTAAGGCCGGCAACGCATTTACGACTCTCCGGAGTGTCCATTGGCGGCGGCAGTTGTTTTCCATCAGGTAACCAGTCTGCTCGCTGATATCATTAAAAAATATGTGTTTACTTGTGACAAAACTAATAACTAAATGTCACTAGAGCATTTCTATATCTTATGGATAAGTCAGTAATAAAGTTTTTTTTAAGGTGGACAATATAATTTTGATATTTGAAGACATAAGTGGAAAAAGCAGACGGCTAACTTTTTGCAATCATCGAATTTATTATACTAATTTTATTCCCTTAAAATTTTGATAAATCATGTAACCTACCTATTTTAGTAACTAGCTAGCTTATCTACTTACACATCAAATTTATAATATTAGGAAAAAAATTGGTTCACAAGCGTCCATTAACGCAAAAATCGGGAAGTTTTTAAAATGTGAGTTATTCTTCTATTTATTACTTTTATTTATTTATTACATTTATTAATGTGCAATTAATTTGAGTCAGCAGTATTTAGGACCTAAGCGCTCTTCATTTTACGAGTTCAAATTATGAAATTCAGTATATTTTTGAAAGAGAACAAGCTTGCAGGTCTTAATTTTCTGAATAACAAAGCTCAACATTTATATTTCATCCATTGCATGTACCGTTTGATAGAAACGATCACAAAAGAGGCTTTGATATTCCGAGAAAAACATTCACGAAATAATTTTCGTCCCGCCTGTTTAAAAAAAATTAACAATTTTTGAAGAATATAATGTATCTTCGTTATCGTCTTATTATTACTAAGCGCTTGTTAAGACCTCTAATAGGGATACAATTCTTTTGATGTCTCGCCGACTTTTATCCCTGTGTGCTGAGAAGACTTTTTAATTATAATACTTTAAAAATCTTTTGTGTTGTGTTTTAAACATCTTTTGTTTTTATATCAGTCCGTTGTTTTGTTGTTTTTCATCCTGTTAATCTGGCGTCGTTTTTGAATATTGTTACTTTTATTTGCGAATGAAAAGGTAGCCTCAAAAGATCGTTTTCATCATATTTAAGAAACTAGTTGCTGCCCGCGACTACGTCTGCGTGACATTTTATCAAGTAGCCCTTTTTTACAATATTTTTTGATTACTGCCCGGCTCCTATTGGTCGTAGCAAGATGTTATACAGGGTGTAACAAAAGTAACTGATAAAAATTTTAGGAAAGGTATGCGTTCCTAATAAAGAGTGCACTGTGAAAGAAGAAGCGCTGAAGGCGAAAAAAATCGTGAATCGCGCCAAGCGCCTGAGTGACTTGATTTTGCCCATACAAATCATAAGATAATTCGCTTTCAGTGCTGCTAGTTTCACAATGAACTCTACATCAAGGACACATACGATTTTAAAAGTTTATCATTTACTTTTGTTACACCCTGTATATCCTATAGTCTTCTTCGATAAATAGACTAACTAAATCTAGTCGAGTTCGAATATGTCAATCCCATACAAAACAAGCGAAGCGATTATCGCAAACTTTAATCGCTTGCCACTTGTCTAGGGGGGCTGAACAGAACTGAAGCTATATAATAAAAAATCATCGCTGCGTAGTGTGGGCATGCCCAGGCGTCGCTCGCTGGCCCGTTCCGTGCGCCCCGCACGCCCCGTTGCGATGCAGCCGAAATGGGAGTTCTAAACGGCGGGAACAAACCTCACGCAAAGGTGCACTTTGATGTTATCCAAATTGCACCCTCAGTTCAAGGGGGACGATTAAAGATAGCTATAACGCACCATTTACAACATTAATATCTAAGATGCACCCTCAATTCAATCTTACGCCATGAACTAAGGGTGAAATTTGGAGTGCATCAAGGTCGTGTTTGACATCAAGGTTTGTCAAACACGACCATTTACAACATTGATATCTAAAATGCACCTTCAGTTCATGGCGTAAGATTGAAAATGCATT
>JAOTAV010061462.1:0-14686 GCA_026546445.1 Cyclargus thomasi | reverse complement strand
CCCCTGGTGATACATGGTGATATTTATGAATAACCCCCCCCCCCCCCTCCTGTATAACGTGTATTTTTTTAATGTATATATTTTTTCGTATTTTCAATTATCACTCGGGCGTTCTTGAACTGTTGACCGAATAAAAAACATTTTGTTTTATTGTATCAGGTAAAACCGCATTTTGCCTTTAATATCCCGTAAAAAAAAAATACACGTGATATTTTATTACAAACCCTCTCTGCCCTGTGATGTTTTGCGATTGTTATAGACAGGGGGTCTATCCCCCCCTTTAGAACCTCACGTGGTTAATGGACGGTCCCTAAGTGGAACTCCGAAGTATGTAGGCTCAACGTTATACAGTTTACTGTTTTTTTAGTATTTCAATCGACACGATAATCTGTTTCTATATCAAACTAATAGCAATAACCTGCAGTGCATCAGCGAGTCCCGCTCCAAGACCGCGCTGTGACTGAGTGTGGAGCAGGCGGCTCCAGGCCGCGGGGTTCAACAAACCCTCGTGAACCGCGAACCAAAACGTTGCATACCTCGCATTGTTCTTTTTGGCATACTTTATTACATATCAATTGTACAACTGAATTAAAAAAAATTTATAGGAACATCATGGACTTAAGAAAAGTCGGACGTAGTCGAACTGGCTGACTGCATATACAGGAACGCTTCCACTGATTCTAAGAATGGCTAAAAAAAAAAACAAAGTTCTTCTTCGTTACTTTTATTCAGGACACTCACGCAACATTGGAAATTATCTAAAGCGTAGCCATCTAATTAAATTTCCTATAGCCTGATCGAGTTGCCACACTATTTGCTACCTTACGCCACTTCCACCAAAAACATTCATTCTGAAAACTTAATACGTACTTACAAAGATTTATAGCAAGGTAACACTAACCCAGATCGCATTACAGGTCTAAGTTGACAACGAGACGAACAAAACGGAATATCTATGCTTTAAAGCTGAAGAGTTTGTTTTGTTTTAACGCGCCAATCTCACAAATTACTAAATTACCATAATTTAAAAAAATATATTTTTGTGTTTGTTACTTCATTTATCGAGGAAGGCTATATGCTATAAAACATCACGCCACGACACATAGGAACCGAGCAGTAAACAAAAATGTTCTAAAAATGGCATAATTTATAAAGATTCACGTGTACGTAGTCGCGGGCAACAACTAGTCCCAAATATTTTCTCCATGCCGATAATACCCAAAAAAGTCAACAGCCAAACAATGTAACACGTGATCGTATGGAACACCCAGCTATAAATACATAGACCACGTCCTCCGGTCGACGGTACATCGCGCCGAACGAATAGACTATGTCGGCACTATGACCTTCACTGCAAAACACGCGGCCCCTCGCCTACTTCGTACTGTCACGATACCTCGGCGAGATCTGCTGCTTCACCCATGAATTAATACGTGGAATGGCAATGGAGCTGGAACAGACTGAGTGAGACTTAGCGGCCACAGCAGCTTCTCCGGAGAGATCTTTTCCCTTTTTTCATGAGAATTAGGGGGCAAGCGAGCAGAGAGGTCACCTAATGAAATGCGACTAGCATCGTCCATGGAAACTTGCGACGGCGGTTGCGGGAGTTGCAAGAGCGTTGCCCGCCTTAATGGGGTACGGGTATGTGTAGGTAAGTCGGGCCTCCGGTAAACTCACTTACTGGACGATACACAGCGCAATGTTTTAACGCCAGTTTTCTGTGAAACGCTGGTACCTCTGCAGTCGAGCGGGCCCAATCGAAGCGAATAATGTACCCTCTGGTGATACCTACGAATGACAATAACAAAAGACGCCAGACCACTCGTTCAGTAAGGTTTTGATGACGCCAATTATTTATGTAATTTTCTAAAGGGAGCGACACGATAATACTGCATCCTGTGCTGCAGGATGCGAGATACGCCTGAACAGTATACATTGAATAAAATATGAAACTCGATACCTAAAAGGCACTCGGCTGACGGCTCACAAAACGAACAAAACACCAAAAGGTTACGTGTCGGTACGATGTGTCACGCCGGAAACCGACTTGTATAGAGCCTTATTAATTTAAATATTAAGACCATTTTTATTGTAAATAAAATTAGTGCCTTATTAATAGGAAAAAACTCTTCGGTAACTAGTTATGTCCCCTCGCCACTGTTCAGATTGATATTATTGTTTTTATACGATTAAGAGATTTTTTTTTTCTCATAAATCCATGAAAAGTACTGTGAAAAAATATCCCTCATATGAATGTAAATGTCAAGAAGGGTTCATATGTAAATCAATGAATGTATGTACGTAATAGGATCATATTAGTGTCACTTTTAAATAACAGATGTCACTATCAGAAATCTAAATCGCGGTATGGGTTGTACATCAGTCAGAGTATACATGTTCAAGCCGAGTTCGATAGAGCGAGTTCCATCAGCAGTGGTGTGGTTTCAATAGTTACCCTGCGCAGCCACACTGATATTCATCAATCGAGGTATCCAGAAACCACCCTCTTACAATCAACACGATTCTTTATCTACATCAGTCTAAGTGACGATAAGGAAAGTATATATAAAGAAGCTTATATGATAAACGATACATGTATTATTTTAATTACGTAGCAGCAAATTCCACAGACTTTTTCATTTCAAAATATAGTACAATATTCTAATTGGTCATAATTTGCGTGTCGACATTTATCGATTCAATCTGTAATCGGAAACCTCGGGGTAAAATTATATGTTATGAAGCTTTTTATCGTGATGTACTTAGTGAAGCCAGTTGTTCGATCCCATGGGCAAAATACAAGAGCAACTTTATAACAAAAATGATTATTCGCGAGACCAGCAGCTGGGTTGTCTCTCGAGGTGAAACCGTACTTACATAAATACAATAAAGCCGGATTAAGAACGTTACGCTGCCAGTGCAAAGTGTAAGTGGGTAAGCGGGAAGTGTAAAGTAGCGCAGGGGTTGATGAGCACGCGGTAATAATGGCTCGGACCTCAGTACGTAATATGCTAATGGGTGAATTGACTTTTTCTTGTCATAGACAAATCTTAGAAAAAGTCAATCAGCGTATTTTTCATCGATAAAATTAGTTTTTTTTTTATTTTTAACCGATAATTTACTAAATAAATACTAAATCAAAACATTTCTATGTACAAAGTCGGTGGTCCAGGGGACAAAACCATATTTTCATACAAATTCTGGTACATTTTTATCCCCGGGCAACTGCTTGTAAACATTATATAAAAACTGTATTTTTTTTCTGAAATTCTCAATTATAATATTAGTCTATGTATTAAGATAATATGTATATGATTACATTTAATTAGGTTTTAGTAATTATCACGGTTTAAACTCGTAAAGGCAGAGATTGCGGTACAAAAAAAATTATTCATTACTACTATTTTTGTTAAGAAAGTCGACAAATCTCTCACCTTACACTGTTAATAAAGAGGAAATATTTGTATTTTTGTATGTTTGTTACTAATAAACTCAAAACGATCTGAATTGATTAAAAAAAAAAATTTCACCGTTAGATTGCTACATAACCACAGGGTGTCTAGGAAATCGGCCAAGTGCGAGTTTGAGGTACGTACGAAGCACTCCGCAGACAGGTAACAGCTGTCTTTGAATGTAAGATACTTTTTATTCCGTTTAAATTCTCCCGTGGGATGAATCATTTCCACGCGGGCTAAGCGTCGGTAATCATTGCTAATACTGGCCGGAACTGAAAAAATGGACTACATTTATCGGGAAAGGCTATAAGCTGTACGCGGACGTTGTCGCGGGCAACAGCTTGTCTTCACGAAGACAGAAATACTAGCTTGACATCTCACTGATACAATCTTGCTATCCTGGGTTTATAACTGGCCTACAGTGTATGCCGGTGTCACAACATGTCCCAACAAAAGATAAGTAAAAAATATGAAGTACTGACCGCAGTTCAAGACATTCGCTCTATTCATTCACCCAGCCCTGGGACGCAAACTGTTTGTGGGTCGACGGTCGCGGCTGACCCGCCCACCCTCTCTCCCTTCCTCCCACCACCCTCGTCATCCTCCGACGTCTTACACGTGACGTCAATTTACATAGTTACATAGTTATTTCAGGAAGTTCTATTAAAAGGACTCAGTTGCAGTCTAGACGACAGGGACTATTAAGGCCCCTGAAATGTAACCCACTTATATATAAAAATATTTAAACAGTGATTGAGTAATCAGGTTTCGCTGTCTCTTTCTGTCATGTGACGTTTTCAATATTGCAGAAAAGGACTGCGAATCTTGATTAATTAAACCCTGTATAAATATTTTTATGACTAAGGGAGTTGATAAATATGATAAACTTTGAGAGAGAACGGAGATTTATGTATATTATTTATGTTAAACGACCTGCAAACCCTTAAAAAGAGAGCGTATTCTGTCTTAGGCCGGCAACGCGCCCGCTACTTTACTAACATTGCGAGTCTACGAGCAACGGTAGTTATTTTCCATCAGGTAACCGTTTGCTCGTGTGTCCCCTTATTTTAGAAAAAAAACGTAGAAGTCGTTTTCGCGGAATTCATTACTGCAGCAACTTGTATAATGGGGGAAATTTAAAGAGAGCCTGTTGACGGACCTAAGTTATTTGGTCGGAATATGTTAATCCCACATAAAAGATCTGTTAGCTGAGTCTGACAAAAACCGACCAAATTACTTAGATCCACGATCTGTATCTCTTTCAACTTCTCTGATTGTACATTAAGGTTAATCTTGTTTGGAGGATTTAATTTCTTCGACTGACTGCTCCACCTGGCAGACAAACCTCTGGCGGCAATTAAAGTAACGTAAGTGTTGTTGTACCAAGTGAAACCGACCACATAGGGTCACGTATACCGCCATAGTGCCAACAATACACACCCACACCATAACAGACACAATCGTTACTTCGATACCTCGCCCGCAACATGACGATGCCGATGGTACTAAGCCTGTCACCCAATTTGGACACTTTATTTTAATTATGTGCAGCGTATAATATCAATGAGATAATAAGCGTTAAACATGACACTTGTTTGAATGTTTAATAGTATAATATATATTCATTACATTATACAGAACACAAAAAAAATAATACATCTAAGCCCTGGTTCAATAATATAAAAATTTAAAATAATACCCATACTTGACAGCAGAGTTTTTTAACTTACCCTCTTATTCATAAAAATATTTAACCAATGTTTAACTACTCAAGGTTCACTGTCCCTTTCTGGAATATTGAAAACGTCGCACGTAAGAAAGGGACAGCAAACCTTGATTAGTTTAACATTGCTTAAATATTTTTATAAATAATGGGGTTAAACTGCAGAATAAATAATGGTACAAGCTTAAACTGTGATATTTCTGACATTTCATATTGCTGTGATACCGACATTGCAATTTAATAAACTTAATTATACCTGTTCTACCCAGATAATTAATGCAACATTTAGGATGATAAGAAAATGTATCGAGATTATTAACTTTTAACAATGCCTTCTGAGAAACAACTATACTTAAAACACTATTCTGTGTTGAAATTCTCACACACATTTCCCAAGTTTTTGCTTGGAAAGTGAAGTCTGTGATTAAAATGAGAATAGATTTTTTTTCAGCCCCTTAACACAATGAATTTAAATATTAATGTTCTAATTTTGACCACATGGCGACCTCTAGTAATAATGAATAAATAAATAAAAATGCCTTTATTATCCTATAACTACATTATTGGTTTAGATATGCAAATTATTAACTTCTCGTGGTTTGGCATGGGCCGTGGCCCAGTGGATAAACAGTAAGCACAAACCCCAGGAGCAAAGTGACAGAGTGGTCTGCCACTTTGATCCTCTGATGCCCTGCCAATAATAATACAAAACTATTATTTTAAAAGTTCAAAAACCATCTTGATATATTTTGTATTACGAAATCATTAAGACTTATAAATCAATGTTGTCAGAATTTACTTAAAGAAATATACACCTATTCTAATAATACAAAGCTAAAGCATTTATTTCTTTGTTTGTTCGAACTACTGGTTGAGATTTAAAAAAATGTTTTGTGTTGGTTATTCCATTTATCGAGGAAAGCCTCAGGCTTCCTTGAGAAATAAAAAAGATTTTGTAATAACATTATGCTACAGCCAAAAGGAGCTGAGCAGTAATCAAAAAATTTTGTAAAAACAAGGATAATTTTTAAAGTTTCACTCGGACATAGTTGTAAGCAACAGCTAGTAGTCACTAAAAACAAAGGGATTGAATGTTTCTTACAACAGGTTGTGGGAAAGTCGGCGTTACTGGTGACACTGCACACGCGCGTGCGTTGGGCTGGAACGACTAACAGGTTTGCCTTCCTCATATTATTGACTCCGGACAGCTGTATCTTTGTTTATTACTTTGTGTATGAATGAAATATCCCTATAGCTATACATATAATGTAAATAGTTAATGAATTGATAGATTTCAGTCCTTTTTCATAATTGTGGTAAAAAGTTCTTCTTATAAATTTTGTTTAGAAAAAAAAAAGGGATTGAATATAACGAGCCCAGGTGATTGCAGAGTATTGTAAGTCATTACATTTTCACAAGAGACCTCAGGCATATGACCGAGTTTTACATGCCCATTTGAAGCATGTATCATGTTCTTAACCAAATTTAGAAAGTCGTTTTAATAAATTTACAATTTTAAAATTAATCCCTCGATTGCCTAGTCCAGAGCTAAGCTTTAAGCTGCTAAGTCTTAGGGACGTGAAATAGATTCATAACAATTTGCAGAACCAAACAAAAGTGATTGTAGCATAAAGCCGATATCTGTTGTAATTTGTAGCGTGGACGATATTTTAATATTTACAAATGGAAACGTGATTAACAGGTAAACAAATTCACGTGCTTTCTAAATATGACTAAAGAGGGATGGTCTTACCTTTTAGAAGAATTTTCAGTCATTTTGAAAGTGTTGTTATCGCACGTCGAAGTCATGAGAACTTTTTTGTCATTATACAATTAACACAAAACGTCGCTCTTATTTCATTTCATTGCGAATTCTCAACAAATAATCAAATCACTGAAACCGATACACCGCATTAAAAATAAAATGTATTTATACCAAAAATGCACAATTCGACTTGAATTCGACGACGATTCGGGATTTCGCTTTCGCTCATTCGCTTGCTGTCAACGTCAATTATTGACAGCCATAGACTACAAGTTGCACAGACAAATTATTGATGTATAGATTTCTGCCAATCTATAATAGATAATAGTGCATTTAATGCATATTTTTACTGTACAAGATTAATTTTATTCTATACATCTTCTGAAACATTTTTACTTAAGAAATAGACTGTATGTATGAGACGCAAAAATGAATTGTCTTTCGTCGTCATAGTAACTGTATGTCAACATGAATCGTTTTGTCTATGGTGATTGGTGATATGTCATATGTCAAAATTTTTGTTTACCGTCCATGCGTCGATTTTCAATGCAGCCGGGAAACATTTATTTTATTGATTTAACAGTTTGTAACTACGTTATAAATGTATTATCAAGCTAGGGCCTCAACAAAAGCAATCAGAAATGTTTAAGAATACTTTTCAGTCTGGTTTTCTGTCAATTCTTTACAGTATTGGCAGTAAGCCGTTGCAAATTTGGGACAAAAAAGTGAGAAATGGTCACATAAAGAGGATTACCGACAACGATATACAGAGTTTGGTCTTGGAAATAGTTGGAACTAATGTCAGCACCACATACATTACCTGCCCGGCGGACCCTAAGAAGACCCTCGGCATCAAACTACCCTTTTTGGTTATGATTATAAAGAACCTCAAAAAATACTTTACATTTGAAGTTCAGGTAATTTTTGTGTATATAATAAACATGTAGGGAACAAAATAATTTCAAATAAAGCAAAACACAGTCTTTTGTTGGCTAAATTCATGTCTCTTATTGGTTTTTTCAGGTTCTTGATGACAAAAATGTCAGAAGAAGATTTAGAGCAAGCAATTATCAATCAACCACTAGAGTGAAACCCTTTATATGTACCATGCCTATGAGGCTGGATGAGGGTTGGAATCAAATTCAGTTCAATCTTGCAGACTTTACCCGAAGAGCTTATGGTACCAATTATGTGGAAACATTGCGGGTCCAAATACATGCAAACTGTCGCATTAGAAGAGTATATTTCTCTGACAGACTGTATTCTGAAGATGAGTTACCAGCTGAGTTCAAATTGTTCCTTCCAATTCAAAACAAAACCAAAACTGCTGTGGCTACATAATGCACATTTCCAATAGTCAATATAATTCTAAGGAATTATTTTTATTCTTATTGTAATTATAGTATTTTTACACTTTGTGATTTAAAAGTTGTAACTTTTGTAACACATCAATAAATATGCACAAATGTTCATGGTGTTTGAAATAACTAAAGATTGCCAATATTAGTAAATAAAAAAGTTTATTTATTTGAGAACTGAAACTATGATAGAATTTTGTATGTAATTTTTTAATTTTATTTTAATGTATTTCTAAATATATTCATAAGCCAAGACTTATAGTTTCTATAACTCTTATGAGTATCATAATAATCATATAATTGTTTGGCTCTAGTGGTAAGGTAAACCCAGGTAGAGGCGCGTACCAAATACCAATAAGACATTTTCTGATCTAAAGAACATAATGTAGATGTTCATAGCTGTGGGAAAAACATATGTTTTCTACACGACTGAGCCAACATTAAAGAAAAATACTATGGCCTTAAGGAAATCTGGAGTGACACAGCGTTGCGCTCGCTGTCAAATGAAGACAAGGATGTCTTCATCATTACCTTTCCCTATTACCGTGACGCATTTGCAATGGTTCTGCGTTACAAGACGTTTTCATAGGTGACGGCAGTAATTGCTTTCCACCAGGTGACCCGTTTCTCACCTGCCGTAAAAAAATTATAAAAATAAAGGTGTGATGTATACTTTTATGTACAAAATAATATGATTCTATATTATTTTTGAAATATAGTGTAAAGTGTTGGCTTATTAAAGTCTTCAAGCTTCGTTATCAGTAACTTTAGTCTTCTTATACTGGAGAAAAAAAAACTAATGTCATATGTCAAACGTCAGTCGTATGATAATTCTAAATTCTAATTTCTATGTTATGTCATTGTTATTTCGTGGTGGGGAAAAGCTGAAATGGCTTTTCTCAGTTTTTCTAATTTTTTGATCATAAATTCTATTTTTATACTTGGAATTATAACACAATGTAGGACTAACGATATATTAGGTTGCGGGGGATTTGTAAAAAGTCACGTAAGCTTGGATTTTTCAAAAATCGAAATTGGCTTGTAAGTTAACCTAAAATCCTTTTATCTCCTTTTAATTGTACTAAATATGTTGAATAAATCTCAAGGTAAACTGAATTTCTATTGTAGGTATACAAAGGAAGGGAGCTTAAAGGAAAAAACAGAGTGCGCTCCTACTAATGGCTACTACTTTTTACCGCTTTACGAGAAAGGGGATTACGTGTTGAAGGTTCACCCACCCGCCGGATGGAGTTTCGAGCCTTCGCACGTCGACATCGTCGTCGACGGCGAAACGGACCCCTGCACCACCAGCCACGATATTAACTTTTCGTTTAACGGTTTCGGTATAACAGGCCAAGTGATCACTGCTGGCCAGAAATCTGGCCCCAGCGGTGTTAACGTGCAACTGGTGAATGAGAATGGCGACGTGCGAGATGCCGTTACTACAGTCGGCGGAGAGTTCCACTTCACACCCGTGATACCAGGGAAATATGTTGTGAAGTCTTCACACTCTAAGTAAGTATGATTACACTATTCTATTTTTAGTTAATCGTTTACTCTGTTATATGCTTTATAAATGTGATAAGTTTTTTTTAATCTATACATATAAAATACTGTGTATATTTATTACTTAACAGTACTAATCGTACATAATATTATCTTTTGTTTACTTATTTATAAAACTCTTAGATATAAATGTTGTGCTATAAGTTGATTTTGCATTACTGTAATATATTAGTAATGAGCCAAATCTTTTTAATGATAAGTTAATTATAATTGCATTATATACTAGTTGGTGCCCACAACTTTGTTGTGCAAAAATTTGTTAATCACTTGAGAATTGTACATTTTCTGATAAAAAGTATCCTGTATGTTGCCTAGACCTAATATCTATTAAACAAAAAATCCATCCAGTAGTTCCTAAGATTAGCATGTACAAACAGATAAATGTATACCTTTTTTTTACTGATATGTTCAATAGAACATATCAGTAAAAAAATAATAACTAAACAGTAATAACTGTTCCTTAGCACTCTCACATTGATTATTTAGTAAAAGTATTAAATGTACAGACACTCTAATTTTACTGTTTTATTATATGTATACATAGTTAATTATAAATTATAGGGTATCCTGGCCCACACACAGCTATGAAATTATAAAATAGTCACTAGTTACTTAGTCAAGTGTTATGTTACTGTATGTGTTTGTAGATGGAAGTTGGAGCCATCACAGACAGTGGTTCAGGTGAAGGAGGGCAACACTGTCCTGCCTGTGGGATCCCTGACTGTCCGCGGTTATGATGTCACAGGGTCTGTGACCTCCTTTGGCTCTCCTATCAGTGGTGTTTATGTGCTGTTATACTCTAAGGAGGTGAGAACTGATATTTTTGGACAGGCATTAAAATCCTAGAAGTTATAAAAAATATTTATTTAAAAAAAATTGTGCTCAAAATCTGATTAGTATTATTGTTTGTTATTTAAGGAAAATCCCAAATTCAGAGTGGAGGGTTGTAAGACTGCCCTGTTACAAGGAGTGCCTGATGCTCCTATCTGTTATTCTGTAACTGATTCTTCTGGGGAGTTTTCCTTTGGCCTGGTGCCAGCTGGAGACTACAAGCTGCTGGCTTTGGCCAAACCTCCCGGCCAGACCACCGTCTCTTACAACATCAAGCCTGATGCAGTCCCACTGAATGTACAACATGACAGTTTATTTATAAGAAATGCTTTTGAGGTAAGTTTTATTATATGTATATATGAGGTAAGCTTTAATAAACTTGTCATGTAAAAAGGACATACATTGAGTACCATCCAGGTAATAATATAGGATAATTTTTAACCCGGAAAAATGTATGGTGCATGCAATGAACAAATTTAGTAAATTATGAGGATACAGTGGAATGTAAGTGGTAATTTTCCTTATAGTAAAAGCACAGCTAAATATCCAAATAGTGATTGGGTAATAAAGTGAAACTTAAGTATTTTTGAGAATTTTTACTTACATAATATTTGAATATTATGTTCATATTTCGTAGGTGACAGGTTTCAATATAGTGGGATCTGTTCTGTCAGCCCCTGGTGGAAGTGGCATGGCGGGTGTACGCGTGCTGATGGGCGGAGAACCCATCGCCACAACAGACAAGGCAGGACAGTTCCCCATGAGCGGACTTAAGCCTGGCGCATATATGTTGACCTTCCAGCATGGTAAGTGACATTATAAACTCCATCAGCATTTTCCCGTGGTTTCGACGTGGAAATGATTCATTCCACTAGAGCATTTTATAGAATTGATATCCTATAGTCTTAGTCACATGGTATTTAATTAAATTATAAAAAACCATGCATATTCCCTATTAACTGATTGCGATCAGTCCGATCGAAACGATCGGCCTCCCCGTGTATGGGAGTCTTAAATGCGAAACGGTTTATTTCCGCACACTCTTCAACCGCTCCTATTGTTTTCTTTAGATTAAAGTGAGTGGATTTAATGAAAGGACTTCCTGTGGCGAGTCGAACCGGTATCGTCTTATTCCAAACCACTTAATTTTATAGTTCAATAAAATTTAAAGTCGATACTTTATAAAGTTTTATTTATACGATCCGATTCACAGGACACGAAATATATGGCAGTATAATTCGTAACCAATATCATATCGTATATATAAAAATTTCATTTTCAGTCTCCCAATATTCATAACTAACAATTATTTTGTTGGTCAAAGTTTTTTAACTATTCAATTTGAGTTTTATTAATCCGTAGGTGAAAGATTTCGATATGAAAATACATAATATGATATATGTACTTTTCTCACGTTATAATTTCTGCTAAAAAGCGAAATTAATTGAATGAATTTTTAAACAAAAGTTATTTCTTAAAATCTTAAATTCAAACAGTTCATTCCTGTCAATTTGTAGAGATGTGTAAACACAGCTTTGCGGTCGTAAAACTGGTCCAACCATTTATTGCAATTAACTGCGATTGACAGTAATTGTTTGTTATTCAATTTTCCTCATGGAGAAATCGTCCGTGGCGATTTTTAAGCCTTAATTCGACAGCATGTTAGGCCTTAATGCCTTCCAGACGATCATGCAGCGGGACATGCATTACGTCAGAGTATATATAAATATTATTATTTAAAAAAAAACGAAAAACCGACTTCCAAGGAAAAAACACAACAATATTAATAATTTTGATGTCGGTACCGTTGCACTGATTTTGATAATATTAACATCAAAACCGAAGCTTTCACAGAGCACGGCGACCGTGCCATGATCGCGTGTGGCTCTTGTTTACGGGTCACTATATTTAAAGCACGGCGACATTTACGTATGACATTATGAGACGTTTTGACATGAACACGGGCGCAACACGGCACGGCGATCGTGAGCGTGTACATGTGAAAAGGCACTCAGCTCTCGAAAAACATACTATAATTAAAGTGACTGAAAACCCTGAGATTTACGCAGTAAAATCTTTTTGATGTTTAAGTGGAAAATTACTTTAGCGACATGAAAAAAGAAACTTGTTATTACAGGTAATGGATGGAAGGTAATTTTAGTTATCCGTTGTGTTTAGGCAATTTCAGCTCTGAACTTTTTTAATGAATTATTCACAAAAGCTAGATAGTTAATATTTTCGGCTCATTTTTGAATAAATAACTACTCGTTAATGCGTTTTTTAAACTTTAATTCACATATAAAATTGGTATAAGTGATTGTTATACCTCTAGGCTCTAGCCAAAACGTTTTCTCGAAAGGCACTTTAAATCAGCAATTAAAAAGCCTGTATCGAATTGACTTGAGAATATTTTAGCGTTGGAGAGCCATGCTTCGGCAAGAATGGGGCGGCTCGACGGGAGTGTTACCACGGCCTCACAGAAAACTGGCATTGTGCTGTGTTTCGTTCAGTCAGTGATTTCACTAGTGACCCAACTTCCCTAATCCCCCCTATCCGTATTCCCATTCCCTACTCCCTTAAACAGGCCGGCAACGCACTTGCAACGGTAACTCGTCTGTTATCTTGCCCCCTAAATATTATAAAAAAAAAACTTAGGAATAAAATAATATCTTGACCATTGTTGCTGGTTTATTTCTAAACATTAGCTTTGGAAAAAACCTATAACATACCTACAGCTTTTAAAAATGCCTTTTTTACATAGCTTAACTTTTTACTCTGTACTCGTAGTTCAATATATAAAGGAAAAAGCTCAAACCACAATTTCATCGTAACCAGTTATTTAATTTTGAAACAAAACAAAATTATTATTGCTAAGCTTTATGGACCGACGGAGAAGATTTCATCAAATGAGGAAAGAATCGACTTTTTCCCGTTTTTGAGTCCATAAGGGTATTTGTGTACTGGACGGAATTTTCTGTCCGGCGTTTCGTTTTTTACGTTGGCCATACCCAAACATCGGTAAGTGAACACCCTTAGAGTCTTTGTGCACACCACCGTACGGCGTACGGCGTTCGTTTCGTTTTTCCATAGAGAAATTATACCTAGACTAGCGGATCCCAGAAAATAATAATTATCAATATACGAGTGTTTATATGATGTTTTAAAAATGCAGAAAAATGTTTTTTCGCGTTTAAGAAGTAAGATTACTCCGTTTGATGTAAATATCTAGTTTTGTTGATTATTATACTTGCGAATTTATCCAGCATCGTGACTAGCGCCATCTAGACCTTAGATGATATTCCCCTACCCGAAATTTTGTATGGATCTGTAAGTCTATAAAATAATTGGTCTATGGTTTTTCTTACATTTTCCATATAAAAAAAGGAAAATATTAAAACGCCGGATGGTAAAATTCCGTGTAGTGCGCAATCGACCTAATAACTAATATTTTGCACGAGAATTCCAGGGATAAAAATATCTTATATCTCTCACCGGACCTCTTATCTATTAAAAAAAAAGATTCATTCAGATCCGTCCAGTAGTTCCTTAGATTAGCGCATACAAACAAACAGACAACTTTTTTTTGTCGAAATGTGTTCTATAACTGTTTCTAAGCCCTAATTTGTTTATTAATTGTACAGACAATTAATAAACTAATTAGCCAATTTTACTGTTTTATTATATGTATAGATTATATTTATACCTTTGTTTGCAAGCACAGACAATACAAATCCAACGAATCAATAACCATGAAAATTAGTTCAGCAGATCTCGAGTTATAGGTGTTGTAACAAACTCGTCATTTTTTAACCGACTTTCAAAAAACGAGGAGGTTATATGTTCGGCTGTGGATATTTTTTTTTTATGTATGTTCGCGCATAGCTCCGCCGTTTGTGAACCGATTTTCAAATTTTTTTCTTTGTTGTATAGGGTATTGTTCCGAATAGGTCCCATATTCACCATGATGGTGGCTGATGATGGGAACCAT
>JAOTAV010061451.1:0-14687 GCA_026546445.1 Cyclargus thomasi | reverse complement strand
TGACGATTTAAATGTAAGGTAAGCATGTAATAATATAATGCTGTCGTGTCTTAGCCCACCACAAGACAAAAATACCCATATATGTGGAACCCACGCTTTGTCTTGTTGTCCGATAGTGAAGCCAAAATACTGTTCATATTACTTGGTTACTAAAGTGTCAAATTTCTTCGCTGAGTTTTAAAAGTAAGGTCTCCACATATATAACAAAACTTGTCAGGATCATTTATACACTTTCTTGACATTGTTTAAGAATCACTTAACTGAATAAACAGTAAACTAAACTACGTACATACAATATTCAATACTCCGAATGTGAAAATAAAACTTAAGCACGGTTAATCTTTAATTTTATGGGTAGCAGATGTAACACAAAAACAAGACCTGATGGAATTAAAGTAAATATAGTTTTTATAGGATGGTAGGTAGGTAATTCAAAATTAGTAAGCACCTTTCTTGTTACAAATTTTTGTTGACCAGTGTAATCAATTGATTTTATAATCTTGACGCTGATGATGATGAATATCACGAGGGTTCAAGGCTTAAGTAATTTCGTCTTTGTTTGCCTCCGTCGAAAGTAATGTTATGTAGGTCTTCGTGAAGATAACAATCTATATGCGTTTTGTATACGAGGAGATCGATCGAGCGGTCGGATCGCAAACCAATCTGACTGATCTATCTGTCGCATGAGTTTGAAGCAATAATATTCATTGATACTCGATATCGACTACGTAAATTTAAAGTATTGCAATATTTTACAGCGCCTCTAGCGGTTACTTGTAGAACTAAAATTGCAAAACTTAAAATTTACGTAGTCGCTATCGTGTATCGACAAATACTATTGCTTCAAGCTTATTATGTCTACTCTGCTCATGGTAAAGCTACTGGACCATTACATAAGAATATGTCCAAAGTGTCAAAACAAATCTGGTCACATCAGCTTACAGTCAGTCCAAATCGATTAATCGAACCCATCGAGCATAGAACCGAAAGAGCGGTAATGTAATTAAGTTTTTTTTAAAATAAAGTTTTGTTCGGAAAAAAACATCCGCCTAAAGCCACTGCCAAAGCCGCTCTGATTGGTCGGAAGTATCGGGGTACATACACACAGGTCTCTTATTGGTGCATACTGTTTGAGTGCGAGCATTAGTTGGTTGGCGGTTAATCTATCAGTGCCAAGACACTGATAAGTTTCGGACGCGGATGGTTCACTTTACTTTTCTATTGGTTATATGCTCGATGATAGAACATGACAGGCGTTGCATTAAGGACAAAACGAATACATTTTTTAATTTTTACTATAACATTTTTTAACTAGCAAATAATGCCTGATGAAAAGAACTGCCATCGCTTATAACATGAAAATTGTTGTAAGTATGTGGCTGGTCTCTTAAGGCTTACGTTCTGCAAAACTATAGCCAGCACTTACCTCACGGTTTTACAGACAGGCAGAAAGACACGCGTAGGAACATAGTATTTTCGTATGCAGAAGCCTTAAGGGTAAGTTTTAATAGACTTCATAAAAGAGGTGGTCATCAGTTTCTTTATCTACGTTGACTATCAGACTTACTTAATAGGGAATGGTGATATCTTTATGACAAAGGTGATTAAGAAGTAATTTCTGGTTACTTACTATGGAGTTTATTGGATTAGCTTTTTGATGGTTCATCTTTTCTAATTTTAATGATGTCACAAAAGTGACAATATTTCCTTATGATATCAGTAGCTCCAGCAGTTAAAATTAGAATCGCTATCATTATTTTGTAATGCGACGGACAGTTAAGTGATTTTTGCATTGCCTTACCGTCTGCGCGGTTGCGCAAAATATCTCCCCTTTTTTCATTAATCTTGTTACTTGGTATAGTCAATCGGTCACGAGTGGCAAAGACCAGCATAACCTTATTACTAAGACTTCGATGTCTGTCCGTCTATCTGTTTGTTCGTCTATCTCCAGGCTGTAACTCAATACTGGAACTAGCCAGATAGTTGAAATTTTCCCAGAATATGTATTTCTGTTGACGCTGTAACAACAAATACTAAAAAAAAATTATATATTTAAGGATGGCTCTAGTACAGCAAATGTGTTATTTGCTATAAAAATGCTCAGACTATGCTCAGCTAAAACCTAAAACAATGATGGCATTTATTGATTAGTACATTAGCTTGTTTACATTGACTAAATAACATTAAGAACCTGTTCCATCGCTTACTGAGAAAAGTCTATAGACAACTTTTTTTTACAGATGTCATATGGATAAACTGTCAAAAAAGTTGTGGATAGCCTAGCGGAAAGTTTATCAATAAGCGGCAAAAATCCCCTTAGGTTTATTAATTTACCGTCAAGTTTGTCGAGGACAACAAAGGAGTGTTTGAAAATGCTTGTTTCGGTAATGCAACTAAGCGACATAGCCCGTGCTTGTTTTCTATGAAGCTTCCATTGGCAAACTCAGCCGATCACGAAGTTTAGCGACTAATTAAAAGTTTAGATTATACGGGCAAACATCGATTTTCTCTTATTTCTCCACACATTGTTAGTTCCAAGCAAGGTTTCGTTGTGGTCATCTTATTGGGTTTCTCAAAATAAAAATATTGAAATAAATAACCCTATTCTTTAAATGAAGTCTTAGTTTGATTTAAGTAACATATTCTGCTTATAATAACAATTCAAGTTAAAAAGGAATCAAATAATTAACAGAAATATTTATTATAAATAAAAATAATATTAAAATTAAATATGTATATGGACTCCGTACTCTTTATTTATTTTTTACAAGTTCGTAACTTCAAAGCTATATAACAAAAAAAGATTGTTCAAATCCTTCTAGTAGCTCCGGAGATTTGCGTGTACAGACAGCCAACTTTTTGGCAATATGTATTCTATTACTGTTCTTTCCGCCTCCCTCCCTCCACATTGTTGTAAAAATGTACAGACACGCCAATAGAATAGACAATCTCACTTATCCAATTTTATCCAATTTTATGTCAGTATTTAATGCCATTATATTTTTTCCTTACATAAATATGTTAAGCATAAACTCCGATATGGCTTAGTAATCTTCACATTTAAATGTATTATTAATCTGAGTACAATAAGGCCCTAAAACTGCAGGAGCCTTAATATATAGCGCCGTCATAAACTCTCCCACAGCGACTCTTATCCTACAATATGAAGAATCTGTAGACGATCTCTCGCTATTAGGCTTTGATCTGACTATGCGATTGCGATACCCTGTACATATAATAAAACAGTAAAATTGGAGTGTCTGTATATTTAATATTTTTACAAAATAATCAATGAGGAGGTTCTAAGGAACAGTAATAGAACACATATCGCCAAAAAAAAGTTGTCTGTTTGTCTCTTTGTATGCGCTAATCTCAGGAACTACCAGACGGATTTGAATATATTTTTTTGTTTAATAGCTATTAGATCTGGGCAATACATAGGATACTTTTTATGATTTGATATTTTATGAAAATGTACAGCTTCCGCGTGATATACAAATTTTTGCGCAAGGAACTGGGCACTTACTAGTGATTATATTTTATTATTATATTTTATTTACTAGTGATTATATAAATTTGATCTGCTTTGATTCACGATGCGAAATTCATTTTTGATCTCGAAAATGTCAACGCGTGATTCCGATTCAACTCTTTAGCTTAAGTTGTGTTTGCAAGCATGCGAGTGTACTCACAGACAGTGTAGAAAAGGAGGGAGGTGCTGTAGGCGCATGTTATGCAATCACTCATTCACTCACTGGTCGAGGTTGATTTCATGTAATAATATCGAAAGTCATAATATATTTAATTTTAATTTATTGATAAATAATCTAAGCTGAATAAAACGTCCAGTATAAGTTGAACCCTCATAGCATGTTTGCAGTGCGCTACGACGGTCACGCTTATAATGGCTTAATAACTTTGACCTATTTCATTTTATCTTTATCGAAAGCCCTAGCTTTACTTACGGTATATTATTTCTTTAATATATAATTCTTGTGCACGTGTGTTTGTCACTGATCCCCTCCCAAACTACTACCACCGATCGTGACGATTTTATTGTAGGTATCCAAGGAAATTTGAGAATGGTTCAGTTTACAATGACAACTTGTAAATTGAACAGCAGGACAACGTCTGTTTGTCGTTAGTTGTGCTTAATTCCATTTATATTGATACATTATATCACGCGATTTCTATAAATAAAACAAAACTTTCAACTTCTTGTCACTTGAATGACAAGAAGTATGTAGCTTACATTATAATCGCACTTACATCATAATGTTAAAGTTTTTTTCTTTGTATGTTTGTCCGACAAAAATAAGAAAAAAAAACATATTGTCCGTGCGAAAAGCCCCTAACAGCGTTGGGAGTCTATGTCTATGAATAATTCATTTATGGATTGTCATTCGTATATAGACTTGACGAATGGTTCCCTAGAATCAATAGGAACTCCTTAGCGTACAACAATGGAATTCATATTACGAATAGGCTTTTTTGATGGTTTGAATTGAATGAATGTAAATGTTTAGAAATATTATATTACACACTAATAAATATATAAAGGAGTGATCGCTTGTGTGTTTGTGTTATTGAGGATTAGTTTACCATGCCTGTAGCATTTACTGAGATTATCTTTTAAATAGATGGATAGATAGATATATAGATAAAACCCTTTATTGCTCACAAATGACTTGTTCGACTAACAGAATGTTACATGGTAGATCGTTCCACGCGAGTGTAGCTCTAACATTGCAGGACCTGCCTAAATGCCCGACTTTGTATATGTCACAAGGAGTTTTCTACTATAGCTAAAATGCAGTGTACGACTTTGATCATCCCTTGGTAATTACAATACTCTTTAAAATAGTCGGAAGAGCGAGAAGCGCACCAAACATTGTACAGTAGTGTAAAGACATGCTCATCTCCACGGAGAGTAAGGTTTTCTTAAATTATCCTGTAGGATAAATCGATTTCACGCAAGTAAAGCCATTGATCTAATCATAAAATGTAAGTCTTACCAATATATTCTCCTGATATTATAGACACGAAAGTTTATGAGTGAGTGTGTGAGTGTATATGTTTGTTATTTCACGCTCGAACGGCTGGAGCGAGTTATCGGACATCCTGGATTAACGCATAAGATACTTTTTACTGCGAGAAAATTACACGTTTTTCCTATATGAAGCGCGGGTAGCACCGCTGGCATAGCTAGAACATAATGAGTAACAAAACAAATATGATATCAGTGCTACTTTTTTCACTGCATAAAAAAAAAGTAAAAATCGTGACCTAGCTCTGATTTAAATTATACATAATAATTTAGCTAGGTGATAAAGATACATCACGCTTCTGAGATAAGCCATCGCTTAATTTGATGCGAAAGTTAGTAAGATGAATGATAAAGTCCCTTGACATATCACACGATAAGCTTTTCACCAAAGTTAAAATGTATACCGCCACTTTGTAAAATATCACTTGAAATACGTACGTTTTTTTGTAAAACAATTCAAAAGTAATATACAATTAAGCTAAAACTGAAAATAGTAAAATATTCTTTATATTTGATCATTTAGTAAACACGGTATAAATTCCGATATAAAGCACGGAATATATTTTCATTACTTATTCTGTGACGAATTCTAGGGATTCCGTACCTAAGTGCGTAATTGCGAAGTAATAATGACGGTCCTTGCCGAAAAATTCTTTAAAATTACATCGTGTCCGTCTTCGATCAAATAAAGGTGTTTGCACTACGATTTTTCCCCTAATGAGCTGTAACGTAACACTTTATGAGACTAGCATTAGTATGTGTACCCCAAAAATACTTCTGTATATAGCACTGACGATTTAAATGTAAGGTAAGCATGTAATAATATAATGCTGTCGTGTCTTAGCCCACCACAAGACAAAAATACCCCTATTATTATTTTTTTAACGTTTTACCTTATCTACAAAACGTACTAGGTTTCCACGGCGCTCGAGTTACTACAAAAATAGCACTCTCACCTCCCCGGCTACAACAACAAACATGAAGAAAACCAAATTGATTCTTAACAACTAAACGATACCACTTCGAAACTTGCACCATAACAGTAAACACTTAGGCGCCAACAGCACAAACTTTCTCAAAAGTAAATTATTGTACTTAATTTAAATGGATCCTCGAAAATATTAGATGGAGTATACTTCAAAGTTCTCGTTTCCCGTCAAACCTCCTTGTTTCTGAGAGGCGTTAACCACTTTGCAGATTTATTGAAGTATCTTTAAGTACTTTGGGGTAAGAATCTGTTCAGTCCTAATTGGTTTTAATTTATGCACCTTTGTAAGACCACCAACAGATTGTTTTCATTATGGTTTTATGCTTCTTATTTTAAGGGCTCCTCGTTCCGAAACTTGGACCGACTTAGAAAAGAAGATAGCCGCGGAGTCGCGTCGCTCGGGTTTTTTGTAGGTATTGAGGAATCATCATTAGGAAAATAACACTAAATGATAAACTTAAGCGTGTTAGAGTGCTAAAATTAGGTCCATTATTTTGATATTTTAGGTGTAGATTTGAAATGTTTTTTAAAAGAAGCAACATTGGATCTTTTACTTTCGAGCCAAGTTCATCTGATTGTGTTTCTATTATTGATTTCAAAAACGGCATTAAACGGATTGAAGCTCGTTGGACGGTCGCCGTGCCGTGTTACGCCCTTCTATTAGCTTTTTTAATTTCTAGTCTTTTTATTAGCTTTTTTAATTTCGAGAGCGTTCTTGTCACTAGGCTAGCGATCATTTTTCATTCGTCTCTCTGTAGAGCAATCCTTAATATGTATTCGATATAATATGATTTCTTTAACAATAACTAAACAAACGATGTTTTAAACAAGACACTCATTCTTCAGTAATTACATTTTGATATGTATCCTGGTTTCTATTTATGTTGTATTTCCTAGGCTGAGCTTTCACAAGAACTAGCTTGTTTTACATAAACTAAAAATTTAACTAAATTTTGTAATTATAATTATTTAATGAACAAAAAACACATTTTTTTCCATTTTGCTCTACCAATTGGTAATTAGCAAATTTTTTTGACTACTTATATAATTTTGCATTCAACATTAGCTATCGGTCTCATGAGTGCCTATATCTCATACTTTTACATTAGCTCCCGAACCGGTGGTAGTCACCGTAGTCTTGACATTCAAAAGATTCTACATTAATAAAAATGGAACCACATAAAATCTAGCCTCTAAACAATACAAAAGCCAAACATTAAATAATTCCATCTCTGCGTTTATAGTTGCTGATAAAAAGCAAAGCCGGCTTAACGAGATGTCCTGTTAAGCAGCCATAAAAACTTCCTTGAGAAATAAGAACTAGTATTTTATTACACGAAAATATTCTACTAAACTCTGTAGTAAATTAAGCACGGATGGCCGTATATTAACCTTAAAAAGGAAATAAAGGAGTGTGGGTTCTTACAGGATCTCGCCAACAAAGTCCCTGAAAAATTTGTCTCTATCAATCTGACGTTGAGGTATATGGGTGATCTTTGGCAGTGGGTCGCGGTTCAAATTGCTGTATACGCAGGGGACGGGTCAAAAGCCTGAGAGACTTCTTAAAAGGCTGACAACATGTAACTTTTCTAATGTTATAGAACGATTATCATTCTTTATCCTCTTAAAAGTATGTGAGAATGTTAAGCACATTTGTCAAAAAATATGTATGAAAGAATGATCTTCATTCTTTCAATACTAGCGAGGACTTTTCCTTAAGCTTATAGTTAATCAGAAAAAATGTACCGTGGACATAGATTTTTTGTAAAAGACTGTATAAACTACAAAACTAAATAGTTAAGAAATTATATATTTCCTTTGTCTGGTACCCATAACACAAGTCGCTCCGGCACTTAGCACGGGGCCAGACTGACGTGGTGTCGAGCGTCCATAGATAGATATTATACTATATTACATTTTCATTTTTTATGAATTTGTTTCATTTAATCCCGTTCACTTAATGTGTACATTAAGTCGAGAAATTTTAGTTCTTACCTCCAGTTTGTAAATCCACTTTAGAGGAAACTGGCATATCCACACGGCCATAGCTTTAGCTAAAAACAATTTTGGCGACAAAAAATATCCACTGTAGTCAACCGTTGTGTAAATTTTGAATCTTCACACGCTTTTGATAAGTGAAAAGTTGCTGTTACATTTATTTTACTTAAATATGACACGTTGAATTGATTTTCCATTAATGCCAAAATGCCAAAATTAGCGAAATTGGCTTAGGCATTCTTTTACCAGACTAAAAAAGAATGTTTGCTTTTAATTTAAATATATAGCTTAGATTGAATTCTATTTTATTGAATGAATAAATTGAAAACGAAATTGACTTATAGGTAAAAGAAAAGTCTGTTAATATAACGTTGAAATATTTATTTAAAATTATCTATATTTCTCTTTAGTCATTTAGTATATTTCAGACGGCATAGCTCTCGTATAACGCTTGACCTAACACAGTTTCCCGGATACATACGCTTTCACTGAATGAAACTGTTATAATGAAATACATCTTTTTCATTTTTAATTTAATGGAAATTACTTTGATAAGTGACCATGACAGATATTTTGTGCTTGTCTAGGTGGAAATGCGTATGACGTCTAATGAAAGCTTAGAAGTACCGTGTATCAAAAAGTTGTGTTTTGAAAGTTGTTGAAAATTATAATCTATCACAAGAATGTATAATTGGTGTATCCCACTTTTTATCAGGATAAAAAGAAACACATCATCCAAGAAAGCTCATTTTGCCGTGGGAGAGTCATGCCTCGCCACGAAAGGGCCGGCTCGACCGGAGTGATACCACGGCGTTACAGAAAACGTGGCGTGAAGCAGCGTTGTGTTGTGTTTTGTTTAGTGCGTGAATACCGGTGGCCCAACTTTCTAATCTCCTATTCCTATTCTCCATTCCCTTATTCCAAAGTTCCATCAAAATCTGTTCAGTTATTTCTGCGTGATTGACAGGCAAACATCAACATCAACATTTGCAATATTAAAGTTGTGTACTGTGATTTTTGATGAAATTTTGAAACATTGAAAGCTTTAAATGCACTAAAATATAACTCTTGTCTTCATCTCCGAAAAAAAAGGTTGGTGAACCTGAGGGATTATTCTGGGTATTTTATTAAGTTTAGGGACTGCTTCACCGCTTACAGATCTATTCAGTCTACTCACAACCTAATTTGACACATGTTGTATGGAGAATCTGTCAAAAAAGTTGTGGATAGCCTAACAGAAAATATATCAGTAAGCCGTGAAACAGGTCTGTCCAAACATACTGTGACATAAAATTCTGAGGTCATAAATATGTAATAAGAATCAATATAACTTTAGAAAGTTTCCATTACTAAATTTTAACTTATAGCTAGTAAAGTATGTTCATATTAAAGACAGATCAATATCTTCGATAACTGACACAGAGTAGATAAACAGCATGTAAGATGTTATGAGTACTGAACAAAAAATGTTCTTAAATCAAGAAGAAACCAGGTGTAATGTTAATGATAATAAGTTCTTTATAATTGCAGATAAAAATAATCGGCCAAGTGTGAGTTGGACTTGTACATGATGGGTTTTGAGTACCAGTGAAGAGAAAAAAATTGGGAAAATTAATTTCTGAAATTTTCAAACATAAAAAAAGTTTAAAATTTCCAAATACGTTTGAAATTAGCTAACAAAAATGAGGCAGTACGATTCTAACCCAGGTCCCTTCGAGTTACAGCCTGGAGATAGATGAACAGACAGACAGACTTACAGACGGACAGACATCGAAGTCTTAGTAATAGGGTCCCGTTTTTACCCTTTGGTATACGGTACCCCTCAAAATAAAAAAACCAAACAAGAGTAATATTGTCCAAAAAATGTTCTTAATGCTTAAAAATATAGTATTGTTCCTTACTAAGTACATACTTTGATGAATACACCTTGAGAAAATCTTGGGTATGCAAAATTGGTACGCAATATTGGTATTCATGGCCTTTTGTTACAAATATTACAATAATTTTAGAGAAAGGCCATGAATAAACTAATTATCTGACTTCCATCCGTATCTAACCTACTTTTTTTGAGTATTGACAGAATTTCTTTCGACCAAAAATTTTGTCGAATGGTCACACGGTCAAAGATTTGTCCTACTGTAGTTTTGTGCTTCTGAGTCGTCACCATGTCATCAAATAAACATTATCCTAAATGATATTTAATCGAATTTGATTTGATTGATTTCTATAGGCGCTGACGTTCGCCTACGTGGTTCTCTGATATTAATCATTATTATTATTATAAATTATAGTTACATAAGTTAACCTGAGTCTTATAGTCCACAATAAAATTAGCTTACTACTCGGAAACCGGTATAATTTTTAAAGTTTCATAAATGTTCTTAAATAAAATAAAATAAATAAAAAAATAATGTTCTTTTCCGGGACTTGAAATCTTCATAGCAAATGTTAGCAAATTCAGTTAAGTGGACTGGACGTAAAAATAGTTTGATAGAAATATACAAACTGATAGATCTAATGTTTGAATTGCAACGCAAAACATTGCGTTAGTATATTTTATTAATATAACTTTATTTTAAAGACAAAAGCGTAAGTAATATTGTTATCATATAAGTTAGTTATGACTTTTTTACAATAAAAAAATCAGCTATTACAAGAAATTTTACTTCGACGAAAACGTTTAGAAACGAGAACTAAAAAGTGCCCCTTTACTGTAGAAAGAGGGTACATTTTATGAAATTCTTTTATCAACCAAAGCTATCAAATGACGCTCCTGTAGAAATATAATGAATGCAAATTTCCTTAACGAGCCAAGTAAAATGTCTTAAAAGCATGCTTTGAATATTCAACAAGAAATTATCATCTTAAAAACAACTATTAAAAGTTTAAAGCTGCGAGGTTACTTCTTGACTGTCTCTGATATCCTGGTACTTCTTGGCATGTAAAGAATAGTTATGATTGAACATTGAGAGCTGCACTGTTTTTGACACATTGACTCAACCGGAGAAAAAAACCGGAGCACTCTGCGCGGCTTAACAAAAACCGGAGTAGAGTCCTTAAAATTATTTAAAAATGTAAATATTTTACAACTGATTATACAGTCTAATTGTATTGTTTTTTTAATTATTAATAGGAAAGTAAGCAGAGACGTCACCTGATAGACAGCAACTGTCGTTGCCCATTGATACTTGCAACATCAGAAGAGTCGGAAGTGCGTAGACCGGCCTTTTTAAAAGTTCCCCAAACCCTGTTCAATTTTCTTTAAGTAAGTTTGAGATTATATTAATTTGACCTGTAATAAAAATAAAATAAACTTTATTTTGGTGCGCTAATAGAACAATTTTAGTACTGAGGCGTAGAAAGTTTAGAGGAAAAACGACAAGTTGGCATGTGTTATCAATTTATTTTAAATTTGGACGCCAATTTAAGGTACGTAAATTAATAATCAATTTACCAGCGTAATAATGAGAAACAAATATTATTACCACTTCCACGCCACCCTTAATTCATCAACAAAGTTAATATTTATTCAATTCATAATGGTTATTTCCCATTATTTCCGGTCCCGGAGAGAAACTGTTGACGCGTAGCAACACGAGTAATTATATACATAATTATGTATGCGAACAATACAATATGCTGATTAAAAAAAAACACCACGGGGAGTGCCCTGAGATATTGTTCGGGATGATGCCACCTATGTTTTCGCCATCATCCTACGAGAAACCACCCCCATCGCCTAGATGAGTAGCAGTCTTTCACCGTACGCTTCTCCCGTAACTTTCTGCCTGTTCACGTGCCATGGTTCCCGCGATATACAAATTTTTTGCTCAACGAAGTTACGAGCATCAACTAGTGCCTGATATTGTGATCACTTAATTTCTTCAGCAGCTACAATGCCACAGATAAGTCAACGAAAATAAGCAATCGTAAACGGACTTAATTCCTTTCATTAGTTTGTTCCATAATCCCCTGGTAAACTAGGAAACAAGAAAGGAAATGGGGTGAAAGAGGGAAAATTGACACATAAGGAAATGAAAAGGAAAATTGTCGAAGCTGTAGTTTTGTGGGTCAAGTAATAGTTGACACGACTTATTAGATCGCTCCTGGTTGTAATTGCGTACAATTTTATGTAGTCAATATGGTGGGATAATTGCAATATTCAATATACAATTTGAATATATAAAGCATTGTAGCTATTGTTTATTCAATAGCTCAACACACCTGAGCCGCCGACAGCCGCCGACAAAGTGTATGTATACAGAATGTAACAGAAGTGATTTTTTTCACTTTCAACACTGCTTTTTCACAGTAAACTCTATATAAAAAACACATATTAATACTAAAGTTTTTACTTACTTGTTATTCCGACTCGTTTATTGTGTTACCTGATTACGATCAAACTAAAAAGTCGAGTTTTCACGTTACTCGATTAAGTGGTTATGCTCTTTACAAAAAGGTGTCCGGAGAAGGGACATGTTTTTATCCTAAATTATTACTAAACTAAGTAGTGAGTAAAAATTTAAAAGTAAGTAAGCTCTACAATGTTTCGTACTTAGTCATTTTGAAAATTCGTCGTGTGAGAGTGATACCACGGCTTCACAGAAAACTGGCGTGTAACGGCGTTGTGTTGTGTTTTGTTCAGAGAGTGAGTTTACCGGTGGCCCAACTTCCCTCATAAAGGCCGGCAACGCACTTGCGACTCTTCGGATGTCGCGAGTGTCCATGGGTGATGGCAGTTGCTTCCCATCAGGTGCTACTCGTTTGCCCCCTAAATATCATAAAAAAATCATGTAATCTATCGTTTGTGTGTTTGTGTGTATATAGTGAGTAATATTCAATGAATATAAAAATCTTATACAATTTGAAAGCAATATTATTCGGGATAGCTATACCCTGCCTGGGTACAGCTATTTTACTTTGGAAATAAATAAGCCAGTAAACACCAAACGAAGTGGGCACAGCTCCACTTGTTGAGGATAAAGTATGAAATAAAACACATAAAATTTCAAAAGTTTATATTTATTTCAGAGCAACGCTGTATTCCGATTTGCTTCAAAAAGAAACAGAGGTAGAAATCACAAAAAACATTTTCCAAGTGTAACGGAATTAAAAACATCCATTGTGTTATTTTAATTAAAAACATTTTCTTGAAATCACAACTGTATTCGTATTCTTGTGAATTCTGGAAAAAAACTTAGAATTCTTAAAATGGATGCTGATGTAATTACCTCAATATAAAATTCGGGGTGGAGAAAATTCGTGAATTTATATTCTGAACTCATAGTAAAGTCATTTATATACAAATGCGACAAGACCCAAGCCAATGTTTTCGTGCGATACTCAATAATTTTGCGAAGTTTCAGCATGTGACACGTTCTTATGATAAAAATAATTTGCCCCTTTTCACGAATTCTACACACTTTTTTCCGTTTATTTTAGGTCGCTTTTCTAAGGTTTTCAGCGACCACAAAACACAAACAAACAAAAATATATATGAAATTATAAAAGTTACAAAATTTAAGAAAACGAAGCACATTAGAACACATATCAGGGGGGTTTTTATGACCTCTTATTCCCAGCCAAGTTCCAGTCATCAGTCACGTGACACTAAATACGTGAAGTTTTACGTTCCCTAATGTCACCAGCATGTTTAAAATCCATTCGTAGATAAACAAACTAGGATTAATTCAGTCGGAATAATAAGACGTTGTAATACGAAAAAAGAACAACGCAATTGTTGGCCGTATATTGAATTGCCTGGGACCATTCAGGTTTCGTAAATGATCATAATAGCCACCCTGGGCTACATAATAAGACATATTTATCACAACTTAAACATTTCACGTTCAAAACAATGAGTATTATATTCAAGTTAAACATGATTTAAAGTGTGCTGGTAAATGACGACTGTGGCTCAGTTGGTAAGCACGTTAATAGCTTAAGCCGGGGGTGGCGGGTTCGATTCCCGCCGACGGAACAAAAAAAAAAGTTTTTCAATGCTCCTGGGTCTTGTATGTGTATTAAATATGTTTATAGAATAATAAAACCCTTAAATATATGAATAATATAAAAGTACTAAAAATATATCTCCGTTGTCTGGCACCTGTAGCACAAATCCCTCGGGTACTTAGCACAGGGCTAGACTGACGTGGTGTAAGCGTCCATAGTTAATAAAAAAAATCGTATATGTATTTTATTTATTTCTTTCACTCCTTTGTCGTAACTAATTTGTTTTGTCCTAGATATTATAAATACGTTTTAGTGACAAAAATCGATTAACGGAATCTCATTTCATTTAGAGGCAAACTTTTGGCCGCGGCTTTGTATCCTATTTAATCTATAAATAAGTACCTATCCTATTTGCCTTAAGTTAGCGATAATCGTATTTGTATTAAGAAACTTCGGCGGGAATAAAGGAAGAACATCCAACATAACAAATGTTCATATGTATCACAATAAAATTGAAGACGTTAGTGAAAGAAGCGGATAACTAACATTTTACTACTTTCAAGCTTATACAATTTTTTTCCCATAAAATGTTGATAAATGTTTTTATTTAGCTATAGCTGTTGCTCGCGACTCCGTCCGCGTGGTAACTTTTCTTTTGAAAAATTTTTTTTGTGCCTTAAACCTCACGGAGTCCGACACCTT
>JAOTAV010061440.1:0-14688 GCA_026546445.1 Cyclargus thomasi | reverse complement strand
GGCGCCGTAGTCTCGACGTTCAGAAAGTGTACTTAAAGTACTTATTTTGAATAAAAAGATTTTGATTTGATTTGATCAACTATAATATATCAACGCAACGGAGGAATCCGCATGTACCGAGAAACGTAGAATGAAATTTAAAATAATCTATCACAATCAAAGTGTACTTTAGAAAACCCAATCTGACATTATCAAAAAAATCTCGCGAGCCCACAAAAAGTTTTGCTTTTTTCCTAGTTTCATAGCGTTGTAAGTCGCAAGTAGTAGACTTCCGACTTACAAAGCTGATGATGATTAAAGTTAACCCCTTTTAAGACTCGTCGATAAACTCGTCCAAGAAATCCCCGAGCATTCCCACACAAAGTGCAGACTTAGAAATATTGTTTTTCTGGAATATTCCTCAGTCCTTTCGAATTTTAATCATAAGTTGAGGGGTTAGAGTTGAAAATGGTTTGTCGTTTAAAAATGCTTGATAAGCAACTGGTGTATGAAGATAAGAAACTGTAAAACAATAGTTAGAACCTGATAGTTCTGGCCAGAGTAAGGTGAACCCTACCTTTTATGGAAAACGCAGAACCAGATGGTAAGTCACAGTATAATGTCATACAGTAGAGTCGGGACTGGTATCACAATACAAAAACCGGCCAAGTGCAAATTGGAAACGCACAAGAAAGGTTCCGTATCGGTACGGAGCAAAAAATTAGGAAAAGGTATTTCTAGAAGTTTTAAATTTATCAAAACGTTTAAAATCCAACCGAGGGTCCTCCGAACTTAAGTAGACGCCCTAGCCCTTGCGCCATGCCGCTGATTATAAGTGTGTCGAATTTATTACTCTATTTAATTAAGTAATCGATATAGCAGAAAACAAATTTGCTATATTAGAACCACCTTTGAATATAATTTTATTTTAGTATTTGTTGTTATAATGGCAACAGAAATTCATATTCTGTGAAAACTTCAACACACAAACAGACGGACAGACATCGAAGTCTTATCACAATACTCTTAAAGGTGCGCAATATGAAAACCGTTCAGTAGCTTAGGCGTGGCCGACCGACAAAAATTTTTTCAAACAAACTTTCCTCGTCATTGACCATAGACTAGTTATAATATAATGCAAATTCTCGAACGCTCGATTTGCCACAATCAATCGAGAAACAGTAGTACCGTTTGAGTTTTTTCTGTGTGAAGGCCCCGTTCTCATGATACAATACTTACGGTCGTTAATTGTGATCTACTGTAACCATATTGACACACTTGTATATAGCTGTAAAATAAATGAGTTTATATATCGCCTGTTGATATGCGTGCCATTGTGACGATGAAAATTTAATGTTAATGTTTTTTTGATTATATTTAATCCAACTATTGTTGAGTCTCGGAAAAAAAGGTTAAATATTTATTTGGTGCGAGCGAAACGAGCCCTTTATATGCCACTACATACATGTTTGTGGTACTCTTTACGAAAAAACTATGAGAGCTTTAGGTTTGAGCTTCAGCATAGTAATTTGTGTATATATCAAGATTTGTTTAAAAATAGTAATAATAGTACTGGTGATATTGAAAATATTATATTGTACAACTAACGCCTTATGAGTGAAAATGTGCCAGTGTATTTTTAGTATATTTTTGAAGAGATTTGCACAGTCACAGAATATTTTGTAAAACCCAATGTCACAGGATTTGAAAATATCTTGCAAACCCTCAGCTTTTTTGCTAGTTTATAAGTCATGTTGTAGTAATTATTAAGTATTGCGTATATGTCGGTCCGTTCGCGCTGAAGTATGGCAATAAAATTTTCTTCTATGGCAGTTCTCCAAGTGTCGATTAAGTCGTATTACAGACGCAACGACCGAAGCCGATATCAATAAGGAATTAATCATATAAGCAGCGAGTGTTAACGGTAGCAATTGCCGATCGTAAGTGGCCATTTTGAAATGAGCTTTAGGAATACTACAAAGGGAAAATACATAATACTAACAAATAAAAACTACTATGGCAAAAGAACAAGAAGGTACCTGACTCTGTGCATGAACAATAATATCGATTTCACAAGGGGTGACAGTAAAATGCTAAGCATAACTCGATTAAAAGAAAAACTAAAAACTTACCGTCTGAAAAAAGCAGTAATTTAACTAGCAGTGACGTGTTAGTACTTACCTATATAATTATAAAAGATTGTAAGAGTTGTTATTACGATGTCAAAAATAAATTGCGATTTTTTTTATAATTAATCTATTAAAAATGATATGAACGGATGAAAAACTCTTCTAATGTTGAAAGTGTACATGGGTGGCGGTAGTTGATTTCCATCCGGTAACCCGTTTGCTCGTTTGCCCCATTATCTTATTTTAAAAAATCAGTTTATTTCTGTTATTCGAGTCCTCATTTTTTTAAACCGCGGGTTGGTCTACGCTGACAAATACCCGGTTAAAAGCTAGTGTGCTCCTTATTTTAACTATTTGCTTACCTGGGTTTTACGCAGTATAAACATATTCGAGTCGAATAAACTCGGTGCAGTAGTGGTTTTACTAAATAATATTTACCATAGAATATTCCGACTAAACGCAAATTTGAGCATTTTGGTTTACCGTAGATTATTTTACTATTTGCTACTTAAAACAAGCTGAATGTTATTTAAATACAGAAAACCCTACAAAAGGGACCGTTGCAATAGAAACAATGCAATATTCGAATTTGGCGCCAAGAATCTGATATTTTGTTAATATTTTAATATTTCTAGTGTCACTCTAACACCAATTCTACCTACCTTCAACTCAAAGGTTCTATACCTCTATATTTGAGTAATATTAATCAGACGTTAGTTCGTCTATAGAAAGCGTGATAAAAGTCTTACGATATTTAAAGAACTTGTTTCAGTATATCTTATATTATTATTTAATAAGTAGTGTTTTCCTTCCTGACGAACTTCCTTCAGATCGCACGAACCGTTTTCGACAGTTTTGCTTTCGTTAAAAAGGTCTCGGGCTTCGTGAGGTTTGTAGCAAAAAAAGTCTAAAAAATTTTTAAAGACATGCAGGAAAACACGAAAAATCATATTAAATATACAGCGCCATCTCTGATACCTGGCATACACTACAACGGCGCTTGACAGCTACTCATTGTACTCTGCTCAATTAATTTCTCATATTAGAGTTTAAAAAGTTTATTGCGGGTTCCGTTAAGAAGTCACAAGGTGTGAGATAAGCATTTAATTTTGTTATAGAAAATAACAATTCTCATTTTTGTTACCACGAGGACGGAGTCGCGGGAAACAACTAGTGTAGTATAATTTAATGACCTCTGTGGCTCAGTTGGTAAGCGCGTTGATAGCTTGAGCCGGTGATCGCGGGTTCGACGCCGACGGAGCAGAGTTTTTCAATGTTCCTGGGTCTTGGATATGTAGACATTATTATAATATTTACATTACACAGTACCAAAAAGAACAGCCAGCTATAAAGTGCGCTGCCGGATTTTTAAGAAGGTTCATTGTCTTCTTGAAGGTTTGCAGGGGTATTGATCCGAAAATACTGGTGGCGGTACTTCGCTCTACAGTTACAACTTCCTAGTAGTAAACTTGACTTCTAACTTAAACCTTTGCATGCTGAACTTATAAAAAAAACCGCCCAAATGCGAGTTGGACTCGCGCACGAAGATGAAAATTGGTAAAACGCATTTTTGAGTTTTAAATTTATAAAAAAATTAGTAAAATAATAGTGTGTGAAAGGTAGAATTCGAACACGGGCCTCTTCGTACTTAAGTAGTACCCTAGCCACTCCGCCACGCCGCTGATGATAAATACGTAGAATTTATGAATATCATTATGAAAGGAACGAAAACGCAGAATACAAATTTCTTGTATTAGAGCCCCGTTTTAACATTAAATTTATTTTGTTTTTAGTATTTGTAATTAAAACGGCAACTGAAATACATATTCTGTGAAAATTTCAACTCTCTAACTATTACCGTTCTTAAGATACAGCCTGGAGACAGACAGACAGACAGAGAGACAGACAGATAGACAGACGGACAGACATCGAAGTCTTAGTTATAGGGTCCCGTTTTTACCCTTTATGTACGAAACCCTAAAAAACACTCTCAAGATACCGATCTAAGCCGATATACACTTCTCTTTAACATGGAGGTTACCCACCTCCTTATCAGATGTGCCGTTGCACTTTAAACTTTAAGCCAGTCGTAATAAGGTACAAAAGGCATTCGACAATTACTGTACGGTCGCAGACACACGTATCCTAAACTTTATGAGCCTTACGCCTCTAGATATAAGGTCCCATTTTATCTTATCTCTCGACAGGAAACCGTCTCGCGAGATGATTGACATACAATTATCTAGAATTAGTAATACCACAGAGCTCAGTAATTAAATTATAACCTATGTACCGTTAGCGCATACTGCGGGCTGCACGGCGAATATTTATTTGCACCGCACTAGGATTTTACAGTCGTTGAATTGCTCTTGGACGAGATATACCTATATGTAAACAAGCTAAATGTCCAAAAACAAAAAGCCCGATTGCAGGAACCATTGAAATTTTAACATCAAGTTATATATATTTCTAAAATGACTATTTGAAGCCCTTATTTTTGATACCCTACTCGTCCTAAATGGGCGTAATTTTTTTTAACCTTACAATTTTGAGTTAAAAATCCGCCATTTTGATTTTTCAATGTACCAGTGTCATTGGCGTTATCAAAACGAATCTAACGATACCTCATACGTTCAAATCCATCAAGTCGTTTAGTCTGCAGAGCGTGTCAAACAATTATACATACATGCATACTCTCGAAAAATCATAACCCAAGGAGGGTAAAAACATGTTAAAAGTTCCATTGTAACATTTTAGATAATATGTACACTAACCTTATAAACTGTTTTCTCAATAATATAAAATAAAATATGATGAAGGAAGAAAGACAAATTTTCTGTGTCAGTCTGTCTATCATCTTGTAGAAGGAAACCCTCTCTACCTTGACCAACCTAAGCATTTTAGAGTACCTAACCCCCCTACCGTTTTCAAATTTTGTAATAATTACCATCAAAGAGAGACTTCCTATTGAGCGTCTCTACACTCTACAATAAATAACGTTATTTTTGGGCTTAAGTTAAGAACATTATCCTTATAATCAGACATGTCTGTATACAAAATCTTAAACTGGGCTCCTAACAAAGAGGCATACAAATGGCTTGCATTAATATGCAATACCTGGCTGGACATCATCCGGTTTCCGACCTCACAAACACAAACCCATTCACGCCAAACACACGCTAAACACAGGGACTCAAGAACCATTGTCACATAACATAATTACAGACACACAACTCAAATAGCCCACTGTATATGGCTTCGAATGTTGTTTTGAAGATGAAATATTAACAAAGGTGGGTTCTGGTGATATCGGGTGTCAAAACCACAACAAAACTCCAAGAACATTATGCGCCCGTAAATCACAAGTTAACCGTTGTTTTTATTACAAAAACGCATTATTTATGTTTTGCAGAGAAAAGTGAAACATATTAAATTATGACTTCCTGCTACAAGAAAGTACCGTGACCCAGAAAGGCCAGATTAGCAAAATATAACAAGTTATGAGCATCAGCATTCAGTATCTGCTGAATGTATTTCCAAAGGAACTAAAAATTATTAAGACACACAATTATTAAAGGAAGACAAAATATTGATTGTTTTAAGTTTGCAACTCGAAACAATCAATATTTTGTCTTCCTTAACTACTGAATGCGACCTAATTACTATTTGAACTCTTCCCCAATATTTGTGTAAAATCTTTTAAATCTCACATTTTTTGCGACTGCAGTGAATAACCTTTCCTCTTACAAGGACTTCCGTTTCCCGATTTCACCACACACAGGATGTTGAGGCTCTGGCTGTCAGGAAGATGACATTGACAGTTGTCATCGTAATGACTTTGACACTTCACTGGGTAGATCTTTCGGCGTCGGCCATCGAGTCGACAGCCAGTGCTTGCGTAGTTCGCGACCATTATCATTCATCATTATCAAGACGTTTTATTTCCATAACCACCGGCATCATCAGGTAAATTAATTTAAACACTATATTTGCAAGAATAAGGCGAATCAGTGTTATAATTTTCCAACGGCAACTGCAGATTAGAAGAATAAAATAATAGATTTTTCCGCAAAGGCCGAATATTTCTTCAGGAAAAAAGAAAACTAGTTTAAAACCTTCAATTGTACAGTACTACAGTTCGTAAGAATATTTGAAGTTCTTCGTGTCTGTCTGTCGGTTTATATGACCGTAGCGTTATAGCATCCAAACGAGAAAGCCAATTTTGGATTTTTGTTTGGAAATACTAGACTCGTCCTTAAATCTGTTTTGTGTAGCTTACCCTTTCTAAGATAGCCATGCTAATACTGCTGAGTGTGCTGGTGCTCATAATTATCGCCAACATCCGTTACCAATCTGTCCAGCATCTCGCATGAGGTCTAACCGTCACAGTCCACTTATAATTCACACGTGCAAAACATATAATCGTTTCACACCACGCGAAAGGAATCAGACTATGTTACTACATCACACTATTATAAACAACAGCTCACTGTCATCATAAGCCTTATTCCTATAGACATAAGGCTCGTTATAATATCACACTACTATTAATTAGTGCAATTAGCATTTCCGTCTGTGTGTAGAACATGGTAATACCGTAACCCCAGCACTTTCGACTGGCAAAAGTTCTATGCAAATATATATATTTTTAATTTCTATGTATAAGGAAAACAGATAGTGATTTACATTCACAATCTTAGAGACTATATAAACACTATTTACACGTTTTGACGTTTTTAGAAAATCTCGTATTCAGGTATTTTAAAAAATATCCGATGATATAAGAGCAAGAACCGGGTAACTAAAATTTTACAACACAAGAGAGATAACTATATTTTTTTCTTTAAACCTTTGACAAAAATTGTATATTATCTATGTACTTTATCATCAACCTCAAGTGTTTAGCTATTATGTATAGAATTATTTTTTTTAATACAAATAGCCCTTCGACTGCATTTCTGCAACTGACTGAAAGACATTCCACAGAATATTAGCTACGACAGTTGGCCTCGGGTGACCAAAGTTTATAGTTTATGAGTTCAAACCAGCTTTGGTAGGTAATAATTTAATTAGGAAATAGCTTTATTAAACGAACATTAATGTCGTAGCCATAAACAATAAGTTTTATGAACTTTTATGACTAATTCGTGTTTAATATAGAACACTACTAATGATTTACTACGGCGTACGTGGTAACAGTCACACAGAACTGACACATTTTTTAGATACGTGCCAATTTTTAACCAAAACAAACAAGCCACTAAATACACAATAATGATAATCTACAAAGGAATGTTTCATATTCGCAACTCAACATTTACACAATTTCAAACGGCTTCTTCTCGTCCTCCATGATAGACCAATACAAGCGATCATCAACATATATCCATGGTTGATTCAAAATACGCTGGCACGGAGGTTCATACGAATTTTGACATTTTATATTTATCTTTGTGCAAAGTTACGGCGAATAGACTATCATCGTCTATCATGTGTGAAGGTAATAATATATAATACATATATAATGATATCTATGGACGCTTCACCACGTCAATCTGACCCCGTAAGTACCCGAAGAACTTGTGTTACAGGTTTAATACTATACAAGTTACCAGACAACGGAAATATATTTAATACGATACATATATTTACGATTTTAATTATATAATACACATAATTAATACACATCCATGACCCAGGAACATTGCAAAACTTTTTGTTCCGTCGGCGGGATTCGAACTCGCGACCCCCGGCGTGAGCTACCAAAGCGCTCCGCTACTGCGCCACAAAGGTCGTAATCTGTCATCAGTGTTGATCTTGGCTTTCATGGAGATGTACCTTTAAAATGGCAATTTTACATCAAACCTAACCCGTTAACTTACCCTTAAACTTTTTCCCGTTGAAATTTGAGGAAAAACGCAGAGAAAATAAAAGGAAACAAATCCTTTTTAGAGTCTCGAATTTCGCTACTTGGCCAACTGGCGCGCCGGCCCGTGCCAAGTCGCGTTGAAAGATTGCTTATTATATTTTAGAAATTCACGGAAAACGCCGGCTCGACTGCCCGATGGTCTCACGTTATTACGTGCACAATATTTTTGGACTATTCTTACAAGTTTTTTTCTCGTTAATCTCTTCATGGAAGTAGAAATTTGGATACTGAGAGCAGGAAAAGTTCGTTGTTCCTTTGAAAGATGTTATTTAGGGGTGATGACCGGTGTCGTTGCAGCAGAAGATGCCACTGAATAACCTAATAGTGATAAGTATCTAAAACCAGAACCCTTAACCAACACGTTTTCTTTACCGCTTTCATTAGAATTCACGAAAAAATGTGTGTGTGTGCAATGGTGACGCGTATAGCGCTAACGGTGTCAAAAAAGGAACAATCAGTGTAAGCCGCAAATTGTCACTCTTTTTGGATAAAAGACGGCAAATTGTCAGTACAAATCACTACGTCTTGTCGCGTTATTTTGACACGCACCGAGCTAATAGCCAACATGTATAGCTCCCTTGAACCAGTATATAAATAGTCAGCTAACCCATAAAACTTCGCCTTCAAAACATTTAACAACTTAACCTTAACTTTTAGCAATGGCTGACCTAGAAAACGAACCGAATCTAATGGCATTAGGCACAATATCTGAATCTAAAATAGATTAAAGGCCGATAAGTTTATCGGGATGGAAATAAACATTATTATGTATTAGTTTAAAACGGGATCAATATCATGACCTGCATTAAAGTGTTGCTATCGCCAATAATATTCTTCATTATATTGGTCGTAACATTACTTGTGGGATTTCGGGTTGTCACAATACAGTTGTTTTCATATACTTGCCAAATAAACTTTTGATATTAATACAGGTTAAACATTTATTTTCAGTTAGGGCTGCCATGAGTAAGATACAATTTTATGCCCATTGACCACATAATTATTACTATGCTATTTACTAAAACTGGTAACATTTTGTTTAAGAAGATTTTGATGACACTATTTTTAACAATTTTTTGGGTCTAGAGTCTGGAGTTTAGAATCTTTATTTAATAAATTATTAACTTCTGCTGCCATTGAATTGCAGCAACTTTGTATTTTTTATTTCCTGATGTTCTTATTTCTTCGTCTTTTTTTATATATTTATTTATATAGCGATTCGGCTACAACCACGGCCAGTGTCAAGTAAAGGCGGGAAACCAATTTTCTTGTTCCAATAGTTTTTAGCAACGTTACATAAATTTCGTAAAGTTTAAAGTCTAGTCAGAGTAAAGATAAAACGTCAATACAGTCAGTGTTAAGTTAGTCGGTTTAGTAAAGCGGTAGAAGCTTTACTAAAACTTCGGATGGAGTTTTGGAGGGGAACACAAAATAGCACGTTTCTTGAAGTTGTATCACTTGTCCACACTTGTGCATAACAACGAATGTTTAATATTCGATCTTATACCGTTATCATAAAATACTAAACACACAACGTCACTCTCTGAAATCCCCGCCAAAACTCCTCGTCTTTTTTTTAATGTTTTTTTTTTTAACTGTCCGACTCTGGAGTCTTTAAAAACTTGAATTAATAACACTTTTCAACAACAATTCAGTGGTTTATGCTGACTTCCCACAAAGGACAAGTGAAAGGGTTTTCTTGTGGTTTCCCTCGAACCGCTGTAATTATAACTCTTGGGCAAGAAAGGTTTCATGTCCAAAGACACCATTGTGGCTTTTACTTTGAAATAAGTTATTTATAAAGTACGTTACTTTGAAGTAAGTTATAAAGAAGCTTCTACGAGCGAGAGACTTAGTACAAACTACTTGTCATGTATTTTGCATTACAATAAAAACTGTCCAGTCAAAAGATTACAGAAATGGTATGCAAGTAAAAGGACAGAATATTTCACAGATTAAAAAAAAAATACCATAAGACCCGCGTAATAAAACTCTTTACAGGGTTTTACAAAGGAGGTGATAGTACTTCAAGCTGTGTGGAGATTTCTCGTATAGTGTTAGTACCGCAACAGTTATTTTTATTACCATCTATTTTTTTGACCCATACCACACAATTTTTTATATCATTTCCACAGAAAGAGCGTCCGTGGCCTAGTGGTTCGCACTCGAAAGGGTGGAGGAGGCATCCGGGTGGAGGCGTGTACCGATGAGACATTTTCCGATCTCACGTACAAAATACGGATGCTCATTGCCGCGGGAGAGCCATGCTTCGGCACGAATCCCTCGATCGGATTGATATCACGGCGTCACAGAAGACGCCGTTGTGATGTGTTTCGTTCGGTGGGTGAATTTGCCAGTAGCCCAACTCTCCTAAACCTTTATCCCTATTCCACGTGTAGAATAAACACGTCGATCTTCTTAATAAGACCATTTCATTTCTGCCAAGCTTTAAATAGGCAAACGGTGGTGACAACATAAGAGCACACGACGGTTCCGCTCTCTGCCCACCGCTGGGCAATTAGTGTGGGCAACGGTAACACGATCACCGCAATTACCGGCAGGCGGTAGGCTCTTACTTTTTACTTCAAAAGTGCTTTCCAAACAATGTTAACTTGAGATTGTGTGTGTATGATTAGGTGTCTTACATCCGTCAATGTCATATTAAATTTCGGTTTATTAAACCCCAAAAGTAAATGATCCATTGTCATAGACGTCGACAAAGAACTGATCGCCCTTGATCGGCAAGTTGACAAAGTACCTACTACAGCCGACTATGTTGACGCTTACACGATGATCGCGCCGAATAACGAACATCGGCGAGTATGTAGAGGCTGCATTACAGTGCATTTTTATGGCTGGTGTGCACTCTCGCCGAGACACGGCCCGAGTGCGAGAGTGTAAATGGGTGCACTCGCCGCGTCTCGCCTTTCAGCCGCTTGTCAGAGTCCCGCCCCGAGACCCTCGCCCGAAAGCTCTCTGCGAGAGTGTACAGCCGTCATTACATCAGATATTTCATACGGATCTAACGGATGTTTTGAACCACAATACCAGAGCAGTTCTAATTTGAAAATCTCAAGATCGTTTTCATCGTTCCGTCCAAATTCGCGGTACAAACGCGCGTTATACGCATAAACTAATAAACATATTATCTGGAACGGTTAAATAATAGTTCTGTTTAGTCTTGACACCATTAGTGAGGATTTAACAACTTTATGTGCAGATTTCGAAGAAAAGTCTTCGTTTGGTCTGTTCATTGTCAATTTAGTCACGTTATAAATTATAATGTAGAATAACTTTAAGCGTCACGACGTGTTAATTGTTAGAGACATAACAATTTGAAGGTAATCGAATATTTAAGTTTCATTTTGGTTGAAATGTGTAAAAAACGTTGATTGGTGATAAACTCCAGCCAAAAAATACTGAGGGGTAGTCTCACCACTTTTTGAAATGTTGTTTTGAAAAATAAGAATTACGACTTTTTTTTTTTTGTCACATAAGTCGTGAATTTTAAAAGATTTTTCTGTCACATAAGTCGTGGATAGCATATACGGCACTTATCGGGAAGTGGCAGACCAGCCCATGAGAATATTATTAATTTATTAGTATATATATAATTAATTGTATTGTTGGTGGAAGTAAATACAGTTGAAGTAGTAATTAAAAAAATGTGTTTCATTGAGGTTGAATTTATTAGTAGTTGATCTAAAAATCTGATGGCACGGCAGTGTTTGCTTCGCGCTCGTCTTGGCGATGCCACTGCCGTTCCATCAGATTGATAGATCAACTACTAATAAATTCAACCTGAATGAAACACATTTTTTCATGTATCGCCAAGTCGAGCGCGAAGCAAACAGTGTCGTACCATATTAACATGATAAATATTACCAGAATCATTTGCAGAAAATTGACGTTTCGACCATCATAGCACAATGTTTACCTGTAAAAGAAGAAAACAAACAATATTAGATTTATTTTTACACTGAACTCCTAACCTAAAAACCTTCAAATAACTCTCTACATCTCAACATTTTCCGATAAAAATAACACGATTCAATCGGGATGAAAGCCCCTAATCGGAGTTACCAGACTGGGGATCGGTCGATATTTTTTGTGCGTACTAAAATAAATCACCATGATGCGTATGAAAATAATGGCGACTCAAATTCACCTCACAAGAGTTACGATGGTAAAAGCACCACGAGAGTTTTTTGGAATATACCGTGGATATCGATTATTTGTAAAAAAACTACAAAACAATATAAGTAACACTATAATCCCTGAGTAGGAATACTTGTTTCTTGTTTTTATTAAATGTATATTAAATTATTAATTATTATTTTCGGTTAGCGGGAGGAGGGTTTCGAAGCTCCAATTGTATGGTCAAAGACGTTGGCACCTGTATTTCATCAATATGTATGTGAGTTTTATGTCTCTATATTTTGCACTACATGAGGGATTATATAACTTTGTGTTGTAAAACACTAAGTTCTATAAAGGAAGATTAGCAGCTAGGGAGGTCCTGACATCTCAGGATTTTGTATTGCGGCCGGACTTGGCAAAAATCAGGAAATCTTAGGTTTTTTAGATTAACAACAAAATGCAGTACGTTTAAAAGATTTTAGATTGTAAAAAAAATAATATGACTTTCAAATGGTTTGCCAAAAAATAAAAAACCTCAGAATTTTCTTGTGGAACTCAAGCCTATTTTTGGGATTTTCAATTTCGCAGCTAAGTTGTCTTCGAAATTACACGGGAATTAAAATTACGAAGAAACCAACTTTTTAAAAACTTGTATTTCATACAATATAACAACTTGTACTATATTTATGTTTACAAAAAACATAAAACTCGAGCGTTACATTAATAAATTACGTAATAAAAGTGCGAGGGAAGCCGTATTTTTTGTAGAGATATAGGTCGGCTGCAGTCAATCTGGGTTATATATGTGACACTAACGGTGACCCTTCGTCAGGCGTAACAACTTACAAAAACAAACAGTACGGTGGGCAGAAAAGGTAGCCCAAGTTTGTTGGGAACAAAGATAGACATAATCGTAAATCACATCGGTACAAGGGCGATGAAGTTTCCGAAAAGTTTCTGTCGAAAAAACGCGCGATATCCAATACACTTTCGCCGAGCTAAGCATCGAAGATTTGACCAATCATCGCGCGTAAAATTTTCGAATTCGGGTTGAACGAAAATCGTGCATTGGCCTGGTGAGTTTTTTCAACGGTAGGATCTTTTCAATGTGCTTAATAACCTCTTGATAGTCAATCCAAAACGCTAATGGTGAACATCTGGGAAAAGCTCACAATAATGAAAATACAAAATTCTATCAATTAATTGAAGAATTAGAAAATACTTTATATTGTTGCAACTTTAAGCCTGGCCGCACATTTCCGAATTTCTGATCAGAAAAATTCTCTCGCCTGATATAAATAATAATATGTGAATGGCTCTGTTCATAATATGTTCTGGTTGTGAAGCCCGCACATAGGTTTTTGTATGGTTATTATGAGGGTCTGAATTTTTCTGATCAGAAATTCCGATTATGTACGACGTTTATTTTTGTTATATATGTCAAAAGCTCTTTACTGACTCTACACAGGGAACGGGTAGCTCGAAGCCTTCACTGAACATTTAAATATTTATACCTTTCATATTTTTACAACTGGCAAAGTGGACGATAGAAACAACAGTTAAACTATTACATTCTATTCTGATATTCTAACTGTAAGACGAGTTTATATTTAGCCGTTTGAGTTGAAATAGAGACTTATGACAAGCTAATTTGAGGCTTTTTAACAGCTCGTTAAAATTCCAATTCAAAATACGTACATACATATATTTTTTTATTAAATTAGGACGCAATCCAGCAGAACGATCTCCTGAAAGGAAAGCACCTGCTGTTGCCTTTGTACGCTTGGAACATCAGAAGCGTTGTAAGTGCGTTGTCGGCTTTTTAATGAGGAATTGAGGTGTAGAGTGTTCAGCCACTGGCAACAGCAGCACCAAAATGTTACGCTGATCAGAAGATTTTACAGACACCTCTGAATGGACATCCAACGTCCGTGAACCAATTGGATAGGTCTTGCAAAAATCATCACATACACACAGCAACTGGGTCAACACATACACAGCACCCGCGTCACTACACCACACACCGTAAACAATACACCACGCGTCATGTACAGACTTGGCTACTACACTCAGAGACGAGCACCGTGTGACGTACTTTATGGATGGTCCTATATTAACAAACTCTCATCCCCTATTTTATATTCAGGGGTTAGAATTTATCGAAATCTTTACTGTTACGACGAAACGTAGGTACGTTTCGTCGTAACATCTACTTGCTTGCTAAATTTCATTAAGTAAGAGGATATTATGCCTCCTCTTACCGCACAAGTCACCATACATTGAATACTTTTGTCTTGTGACATCTCTCTATTATTTACATTCTTTTGCTCTAAATCCTCAGCTTTTGTGGATTTAATTATTTCGCTACTACGAATTCGATAGCTATGTAGTTTAAACAAATTATTATTTAATTTTGTGCTTTGTCTAGTTTTTTTTTGTGTCCAGAAAACTTACATGGAAGAAAGTCGGCCAAAAAGGTTAATGTAATACTCGTATTAACAGATATGCACT
>JAOTAV010061429.1:0-14688 GCA_026546445.1 Cyclargus thomasi | reverse complement strand
AGCCGAATTTTTCTTAAATTATTTAAACAGTGTTGAGCTAATCAAGGTTCGCTGCTCTTTTTGGAATTTTGAACACTTCACCCAACTGAAAGGGAAAGCGAACCTTGATTAGTTAAACATTGCTTAAATATTTGATGAATATTAGGGGTTACTCTTATTTTTTTATTCATAAGGACAACTAGCCTATTGGTCTGTAGTCCGGATAATCGGGATTCTGTGTTATGTGTCCCGATAGTTAATTTTCTACTGTATATCGATGGCTAGAAATTAGAATGCCCCATTTTTCATAATTTCACCAAGATCAGGAATTTGCCTACGAATTACAAATACAAAGATTCCAATCATTCACGAGATTTAAATACGTAAGTGGAAGAAGCAGATAACTGAAATTTTAAAAACTACCGGATTTTTGCGTTATCAGACCCTAAAAAACTGTTTGAAATTAGAATAACGTGGGTTTAATGTATAGCTAGATAAAAAAATAGGTAAGTAACAAGATTTGTCAAAATCTTATACGAAAAAATTATTATAAACTCGAAGGTTGCAAAAAATGTTAGTTATCCGCTTCTTCCACTTATGTCTTCATTTGTTTTAGTGTATTACTTTAACAAATTGGTATTTCTGAAACGAATGTATGAATCAGTTTCCGCAATCAATCCTTGTCGGGTAATCACCGTTATCACTTAACACAGATTGATAAGAGTTTTAGTCTGGCCATGAGAAGTCCTTCAACTAATAACGGGAAAGTCAAAATGTAGTTGGATATGATTTATCATACTAAATTTTGCAGGGCCATTTAATCAGAATAAAAATCCCAACTATCAAAATCCATTTCAGTTTCCGCGTCATTGACATCCAAAGAAACTTTTACATTTTTGATGTTTTTTTACGGTCTTTTATGATTACGCTAAATAAAACTATATCAATTTTATGGAGGCTATACACTTTCGACAAGAGCTCTCGGGTGGGAGTCTCGTGCCGAGAGTCTCGCAAGCGGCTGACAGGCGAGACGAGGCGAGTGCAACCATTTACGCTCTCGCTCTCGGGTGGTCTCGCTGTGTCTCGGCGAGAGTGTACAGCCTCCATTATTCTTACGGCAGGCAATTTGCATCTTTCCTCTCAAGACTGGTTTCCCTACAAGTTTGCGTTAGTCTAGTCTAGTCACATTTAGCACAATCATTGAGTATATAGCCAGTATTGTGTAACAAGAACTGAATAAATTAATTGTCCTATTCAGTTTATTAAACATGGTTAATTCAGATCCATCGTCCTCTGACTTCATAATAACTGTTCCTTACTATAGGCCTTTTATTGTGCTTTTCCAAGACCAGAAGTAGCCCGTGTTACTGTCCATCCTTCCATCTAAGTCTATGTCAAAAATCAAGTGAATTGCTTGCTTCGGTAGGGCGTAAAGCCTAAGAGACATACAAACATGCTTATAATATTATGCGATAGTATGTTTACTTTCGCATTATAACATTATAAGGATAAATGTTTAGTGTTAATAATATTACTGAACGATACAGAGAATGTTCTAAACTGTTATAAATAAAGTTGTGTACCGTGTAATGTGAGTAAACATGTATCAGTCATAGATCTCATGATTGTTTGGACACCTGATTTGCTGTTGATGCATTATGCAGTATCAGTCACAGTGACCTCACATGGATATACTGACTAGATCAGTGGCGTAACATGGGGTGGCACGGGTGGCATAATGCCATGGGCTCCTGAGCTCAGGCCGCGAGGTATAAAAATATATTTTTAATTGTACCTATGTTTGGTTTTTATAAATTGGACCCATAAAAATAATTAGGTACGGCCTAAAACGGCCTGGTTATGCCACTTGACTAGAATATCTTTTGTTCGCATGTTTAAATAAACAACTTTTAAGAATCACTCGATGCAATGACTCATTCAATACATCAAGTTCTTGATAAATAGAAGAGTATATTTCCTAGTAACGCGAAGCGGGTTGTGATAATTTATGTTTATCAATACGTTTAACAAATCGACGGATTATAATAATTTTGGCAAGTGCCGAGACACACCTCTTGGCAGTGATGTTTGTTTCGTAGTAGAGTATTAAATATATCGGAATTAGAATTGAATTTTAACTTTATATTTGGTTTGTTACATAGGTTAGTACTTTTGTGAATAACATTGTGTAATTTCACCGCTTGCGTCACGTGCGTGACTGTATGATTGAAGTATTATATATATAAATAACAAGATAATAATGAAAAACTTGATTTCACAAACGATTTTTTTGTAAATGGTAATACCTATTAATACTAAGACAAAACCGAAATATAGGGTGTCCTAAATCAAAATATAGGGTGTCCGGCTTTAGTAGCCAGATGTCCGGCCAAACTGGCTGGTCGCTGGTCTGTCCGGCTATTATCGCGCTCTGTATTGAAAGAAAAAGCCTTAGATACTTAGAAGTTCCTTAGATGCCCCCAAACAAAACGGGTCTCTAGATCTGCAGCATTACCTAGGTAGTTACCTTACCTTGTTGGTTTTATTTTGCTAATAGAAAGTTTTTATGTACATTAAAACGTTGCACGCGCCCTAATTTTTATATGCCTGATGGAAAGCAGCTGTCGTTGACACTTGTAAAATCAGAATGGTTTCAAATTGCATGAGCGTTGCTGGCCTGGTGATAGGAAGTAAAGTACTAGTATAGGAAGCTGTGCCACCGCTAAACTTACTCACTTGACCATGTTTGGTCGCAACGCAACGCTGCTTCACGCCAGTTTTCTATAAGGCCGTGGTTCCATCGCTGGGCCCGTTTAAAATAGGAAGCTGGTAAAAAATTAGGTCATACAGTAAAATTAATGTGACATGGCGTGTTTAAATGTTAGATGATATGGATTGGTACCGAGACTTTACCAACTTGTTTACAATAACATCCGAATGAATTTAACCTGCCTCATGCCCGCCGAGAACTGGAAGTTATTTAAATATGATTCCGTCATAATTTATTTTACGACTAAACGGAAACAAACTTGAACTTTCGACTGAGAGATCAATATTCAACGTTGTGCGTATTGTTTGTTGACATTTGTTAAACTGCGTATTTTGTTATTTTCACCTGACGATATCGACATCTTTTTTTTTATTTATCAGTTTATTATCAACTGCGTTCTAGCCACACCCTCCATTGATGTTGCATATTGTCTTTATCTAGAAACGCGGCAGCGTTTCAAGCCAAGTTTTTAATTATTATCTGAAGTGACAAAAACTGTTTATAAACGTTGACTACTTTATTCATGACTAGGTTTTGCCCGCGGCTTCGCCCGCGTGGAAGTCGAGATTCGTTAATATCTATACAGTATACAATAATTGTAGTATACAATAATAATTTGACGACCTTTGTGGTGCAGTGGTTGAGCGCTTTGGTAGCTCGAGGGTCGCGGGCTCGATTTCCGCCGACGGAACAAAAAGTTTTTCAATGTTCCTGGGTCATGGATGTATATGAAATATGTGTATGATATAATAAAAATTCTAAATATGTGTATAGTATAAAAGTATTAAATATATTTCCTTTGTCTGGCACCTGTAACACAAGTCCCTCGGATACTTAGCATGGGGCCAGATTGACGTGGTGTGAAGCGTCCATAGGTATTATTATATTATTATTGTTAATAATACAAAGCTGAACATTTTTTTTTGCTGGAACGCTCTATAATCTCGGGAACTACTGGCCGGAATTGAAAAAATCTTTTTGTGTTGGTTAGTCCATTTATCGAGAAAGGCTATGTAACATCACGCTACGACCAATAGAAGCCGAGCAGTGATAAAAAAATGATCTAAAAACGGGATAATTTGTAAAGTTTCCCGCGGACGTAGTCGCGAGCAACAGCTAGTAGATTATATTTTATTATTCCAACGGAATGGGATGTTTTACTGCAGTAAAAACTTTCCTATGTCCTTCTCCAGTCTCCTAACTTCTCCCAAAAAATCATGTGTTAAAATCGCGATCAAACACACTTCCCCATTTATATTACTAGGTATATAATAATTAAACATTGACTTAATTCTGATGGAATTGCTTAATCTGTTCAAAAAGTCCGTTGCATAGTTAGGCTCTTTTCTTTATGATATTTAGGGGGCAAGCGAGATTACATTTGAGAGAAGACGGATTACCTTATGGAAAGCAACTGCCGTCGCCCATGGACACTTGTGACATCCAAAGAGTCCTAAGTGCTTTGCTGGCCTTTTATTATGATGGGATTAGGGATGTTGGGTCACCGGTAAACTGACTCACTGAACGAAACGCAGCACAACACCGTTTCACGCCAGTTTTCTGTGAGTGTACCCCAGTCTCACGAGCACTGTCAGCGCTGATGGCCAGAGATGTGTGAGATTCTAGGAAGCGTTTTGAATAACGCGTAGCGATCGGCGCTGGTAAATCATATATTTGGCTGTCGCTGCTGACGGTCAGATTTGAGACTAATAAATCTCTAAAATTAACCTAGGTCTAGAAGATTTAAGAACGATATAATGTTATGTAGGTCTGTAAACAAAGACAAGCGAGTAGCGACCTTGAGTTCTCAAGGGCGCGCAATGATAAACACTAATACCTGATTATCATAAGTTAATGTACAACCAAAGAAGTTGAAAGAGATACAGATTATGTATCTAAGTAATTTGGCCGAGTTATGTCAGCCCAAATGAGCTCCCACCAAATGACGTAGGTCCGTCAACTGGCTCTCTTTCAATTTCCTTCAATATACATTATAATTCTTTTTATATTATTGCAATAATTCTTCACAGCAGTTTTGCTCGCCCTTCAATGTAGATTTAAAAAAATGCTGTTTGTTACAGGAGCCGGTAACAATAAAGTCCAAGGCGCTGCAATTTAAGAAGGTGGACCCAGCTGACACCCTGTACATACCGGAAGAGAAGTCTGACAGCACCCGTGGGGCCGTCAGCTGCCCAGCCGCTTGCTCGTTGAGACGCTAAATTACACATTTATATCACAGCAACATTAGTGTAACTTTTATTTTTGGTACTACTATGTTTAGTAGCCATTTTTAGAATGTTCTAGCATCATTGTTAAACTTTTATTTTTTTTTAATCATTTTTAATCTCACAGGCTCTTAGCACAGCTATTTAATGATTGTTTTTGGTTGTAATTACTTTAACCGGATATGATATTATGGGCCTGTTTCGCTCCTCTCCGATAAGTGTCGGATAAATAAGTTATGGATAGCTTATACGGCATCAAGAAGTGGTAAATCAGGCTCTATAGGTTACAAACCAGCATTGTCGACTGTCAAAGACCCATGTCATTTACAAATGTAATTTGTAAATCTAACTTAAAAATAATATGTTGGAATAACATAGTAAAAAATTGTTGGTAGAATGTATTTAGTATTTATAAAATTAAGGAGTAGGTATTAAGAATTCGTAGTTTTGTGTTATGTACACAGTGAAAATTACAGACGTGTATATTTCATCAAGTATTCCATTTTCACATAGTGACAATAAATTTCTAAATTATTATTTGTGATATATTTTAGGTGCAAAAGATCTTTTATTTATGCATAGTGTTGAAAGCAATTTAAGCTTTACCTAATTTTAGTGTGTTTTGTGTTTATATTGATTGGCAATAATAGTATTCTGTGTGTGCACTTGTTTTTAGATTTGGGTTCTGTGGTGACATGTTTTAATAATTCTAATTGTAAGCTCTAGTTTTATCATAGCCACTTCATAAACATGACATCTTGATATTTTACATACTGAAATATGGTGTTAAATTTTGCCTAATGGTAATGAAGTATTTATAAGATAATTTTATAAAAATCTTACTTTTGCCTTTAAAATTGCATTTTGGTACTGTATAACCATTTTAATTAGATTCTTTTATTAAAATCTTGGTTTTTACATTCCAAAATTATTTTACATTTACATAGCCTGTGATTTCATGTTATACCAGTATTTTGTATGCACTTTGCTGCAGTGGTACACCTACTTAGTGATTATTTTATAAATAAATCGATTGTGTTTAATTTAAATCTTTTATTATAAACCTTAATAACCTACAGAACATATTAAGTATACTTTTACTAACAAAAAGGTCCACACTAGTGAAGTAACAGTAGGCTGGGAGGCATTGTAAAATGGCATGCCAAGAGGTCGCAGACTCAGAAATACTTTACACTGATTGTACAATCAGAAAAGTTGAGACTCAACCGAAAGATCACGACATGGGAGTGACATATTCCAACTGAATGACGTAGGACCGTCAATTGGGTCTCTTTCAATTTCCCCCATTATACCTGTATAGGCATGCCATGTGCCCGCTGTTACAGTCATTATTCTAGCTGTTATGCAAAAACTTGTCTTGACTCATATTGAGTGGCTTTTGGTATACTGACTGACGCTGTTGACTATTAATACGGGCCTAAGACTGAGTTGCACCAGTTTTCTTTAACTCTTTACTCTATGCTTGATCTATAACGAAATGTTAAATCAACTGTCAAATCTTCAGTTAGGTCGTTATTGGCACCATTTAAACAATGGTAAAATGAGGTCATACTTAAGTTAACTGTTCCCGGTCGATTTTGGTTAGTTATCGTTAAAGTTAAGCTGCATACAATTATAATTAATACAATTTTATTATTTTGATACTAAATTATATTTTAATATCAAAATAGTAAAATTTTTACTATTTTGATATTAAAATATAGTGCAATAAACATTTGTCACATTCTATAGTTAACATTATAGTTTCTATATTAACCATACCTGTACCTGTGGAGCAACTCACCCTTAACTACATCTAAACACAGTGTGGACCTGGTTAGTAGAATTTTATTATATATAATTCTTAACTGACTAAACAAACCGCAGTCTTATTTAATATTTCTTAATAGTCTTCCTTATCAATGCCATACGCTGTTTATGCGCTTCTGTAACTGCAGCCCTCTTGTATGGCCGAAGCTCGTCATTGCCGAAGCCTGGTATCCACATGTTCCATTGTCGTTCTAAAAAATTGATATTTAAATCAATAAACCCAAAAAACAATATAATTATATAAATAAAAGAAAGTCTTGTTAGTTACACCACTTATAACTCAAGAACGGCAGAACAGATTTGGCTGAAAATTGGTAGGGAGGTAGCTTAGAGCCAGGAGACGGACATAGGATACTTTTTATCCCGTTCGACAGCGTTCGATTTTCCAATAAAAAAAATACAATCTGCTTATTTATTGCCATTAAGGCGTAACAAAGTTCGCCGGGTCAGCTAGTATTTAATAATGATTGAACCAAAAAGTATGGCAGAAATTGTAACACTAACAGAATGGAACATTAATTGGACATAGGTTAAGCAGAAAAGACTCAACCCACATACTGAATGTTGAATCCTTTCTGCTTAACTACATCCAATAGTAGTACGGATTCAAATCCATGAATAGCTAGTAATTGGTTACATAATTTACTTTAAAAAATTACATTCATACCAAGATCAGAACTAATTTTTTGAATTCACCAATAGTTTTAGCAATAGTTCACCAATAGTTATTTTTTACCTAATGGTCCTACAAACAAAGATATTTATACAACAAATAGACATGCATGTAACTATGTTTGTTTACTTGTTGAAAACATGACTACAGAAAAAAACAGCAAAACTTGACGCTGTATAAATATTTTTATTAGTAAAGGAGGTAAGCATTTAGCTGTTAATTTTAAACAATAACAATCATACCTAAATGTAACTGCACATCCCTAAGTTCCACCGTGGGAGCGTGCCTGTGTTTGGCAAGCGAACATGCTGCATTCAAGGTTGTGTCAATGAAGTCATCTGCCAGCTGGAGCAGCATTTCCTCTACTTCCTCATCTAACTGTACAGTAGGATCCACTTCTCGCACCAATTCTTGTAATCTTGGCTTGCTTAAGATCTGGAATTGATAAAAGAAACAACTTATAGAAGTTGCCATTAAAAAAACTGACTAAATAAGAGTAGGACTCGCTCACAAAGGGTTGTGTGGCATAATTATTGTATTTTTTGTATGAGAGCCCATCTTAGTTAATAATTTTGTTTATATTTTATTGCTGATTAGTAAATTGTAAAGGCTTAGTATTTTGAGAAAATTTTAAACACCTGGCTGTTTCTATTATCAATATCAAGAAAAAAGTCATTTTTGTTGAAAGACAGTTTAACTATCACTCATTATTTTTTTTTGGTTTTTGTATTTGTTATTATAGCGACAACACATAATCTGTGAAAATTTAAAGGTCCTGTTTTTACCCCTTGGGTAGAACCCTAAAAACATGTTTAGAAAATTTTATCATCTCTTTAAAGCATATAATTATTAAGTATGATAGCTTACCACCACATCGGTGGTAAGCTATCTATATTGTACCACTAACAACATCAAAATACAAGTATCTTACCTGTGTTGTTTGATCACCAGTTTGGTTAATTTTACCGACTTGAGATTGTCCCATGGGACTATGTTGTGATGGGGAGCCCTGGAGAGATGTGGACTGAAGCTGAGGGCTTTGTAAAGGGTTGTTTGCGTATTGTATACCCCCTTGAGCATTCAACGAACCTATTGTTGGCATATTCGCTCCTGGATTCATATTGTTTGCCATTTTATGTGTAATGCACAGGAATAAACTTCAGGAATTTAATTTTTATATTCTAATGGAGTCAATCAATATAAGGTTTTATCCAACGAAAACTGTTTTATACTAAACCATGTAAAATTCAATTTCTAATCCACGGAGCATAAACAATTTTTATAACGTCAAGTGTCAAAATAAATTTGATATATGTCAGAAGCTGACATTATTACTTTTAATGATTCAATGTTTATATGCACAGATTTTTTTCTACATATCTTTTAAAGAGCTCTATAAACGGCCACAAAAACATTTTGTCAACTATCTTCCATCGTATTATATGATATAACGTAACTATTTTTGTAATGAATGAATATGCCCAGTGAAGAAACATATGTAGATAGCAAATAAAAACAGCTTTACTAAAGTCATTCAATTTCATATATTATAGAGCTGTTCAACGATTGTATGTCATCATCCGATGAAAACGCATCACTGGTAATACTTTTCATCTCTACTTCAGTTTTGAATTCAACAAGGCATTCTCGTAGATCCCAGCTATGTTTCTTCAATCGTCTACAAATTAAAAACTCATTAGTAAATAATATTTACGTGCGTACTTATGCTAGCAGAGAATAAAAATGACTCCCCTAACGAATAATAAAAATGTAATTTAAAACAATACTTACGACTCTGCTTCTGGTTGCTTTAAATGTGAAAGATGCCTTAATATTTTTATCATACACTCTTGTTCCTCCGCTTTTGGTTTTATTAATCTTAATTCGCCTAAATGTCTCGTTGGACCCTGAAATAATTAAAATCGGATAACGTGAGTTTCACAATTACCACCTTCTTTTGCTAGGGTTATTTCTAGTTAATATTAAGCCTGGATTGTCGGGTGCAATGGACGTAACCCGACAAAATACCGACCTCTACTAGTAAAATTATCTAAAAAACGCACCTGAAAAGATTCCCTTAACTCCTTAGGGGCTATGGAGATGGTGAACATTTCGTTAGTGATTAAATATACTCTGTGGTCCATCATAGTGATACATTTAAGTATAAAAGTCCTTCTGAAATTGAAATATCTGTCACTCACATCCTCTCTGAACAGTCCGTCTATAACTACTACTATGGTGTGACCCTGTAATGAAAAAAAAATGTATTGAAAATCGTTTCTCATACAAAGATTTATGTTATTGAACAAGAAAGTTGCAAGTTGTTAATTTTACTAATGACAACATTTACGCCGTGGCTGCCTTCAATTATTAAGATAAAGCCTCTCTACGCGACATAATTCTACAGACAACACGAAGCATCACTTAGCATAAAACACATAATTTATCACTTCCATAGGCTTAGCATATTAGCATCGTAGAGTATATGAAGAAAAGACAAACTGACAGATTGTTGGGATAAACATTAAGACTCCCTTTGTGCATCTGCCACCTTGTTTATCCTGCTGTAGAAAGTTCTAGTACGTAAAGTATCATTAAGTAGTTTCTCTTTTACGTGGCTTCGTCCTTAAAGGTCTGCCTGTCCTTTGATGCATCCAATTTTCCAGAAGATCGCGCCATTGATTAGTTAGTTACGTTTTTTTATAGTCCTTTATGTATTGTCCACGTTATAAAAATATATTAAAATATTTTCTACTTACATATTCATGAATTATGTCAACACTGAAGCTAGTTAGATCATGTGAACTACTTGGCAAAGCGCGATGCACAGCAACGACCGTATCCACACCGAAGTAACTCTTATTATTGTTCGATTGGTTTGGTTTGTGAAGGTTACGGGAGAACATTGATATTTTCGGCATCGACACTTTTTCGATATCTGAAAAAAATGGAATTGGCAAAACACCAAGGAGCAAAGAAGGATACGAAGAAGTGTAATGTCAGAGTTCAGAGATTCAAATTTGGCGGGCATGCATTCAATTTTATTGAATTGTTATAATGACAAGTATGCAAATATTTAGACTGGATAAATAGTAATAAAAGAGAATATGATTAATATAGTTATAAGTATAAGAAGCAAACAAAATTGGAAGGTCACTGTGGTCCATTGAAATGATGCGAAAAAATGATATGGTGTGTCACCGGTTCCATGGTGTAATGGTTAGCACTCTGGACTTTGAATCCAGCGATCCGAGTTCAAATCTCGGTGGAACCTGATTTTTTTTTAATATACGTTTTAAAAATGTTACATTTTATTTTGTGGCGGTAAAATGTTTTTGTTATTATTTCAATGTTTTTAATATAAAGGCGAAATCATAAAATAGCGTTTTGTATACAAAATACTACTCAATAAATTTTGATCAAATTAGGCATGTTTTTCGTATAAATACCGGTTATAATTAAATATATTCCAGGTATAAATTACTAAGTCCAGGTTTTTTGTACATTCTGTGCCTTCTGTTACACTTACTAGTACAGAACAATACATACTAACCATTTAAGTTTGCCGACAAAGTAAATACAGCTTTTGTATCATAGAAATGTTCAATTTTTCTACTCTTTTTAGAATCGTAATGAGCAAAATAGAGTTTAACGAATTCTTCTACTACATACTGGGTGTCGTATTCGTCGTTAAGAATAAAATGTTTGTGGAAAGGCACAGTGATGCCGTAGTTATTAATTTTGATGCCATCCTGAAAAAAAAGATAATGTAAAAATAGCTTTTTACATTTTAGTACATATTATTTCCATTCATTTTATACCAAAATTTGATTGTACTGGTTAAGGTGTTGATTCATAACCATATTGCAGACTTACGGCCGCCGAACGGTCACCGTGCCGCGTAAAGTAGTAATGTGTAAGCAACTATGTAAGCTAACATACAACTTAACGGCGATCGTCTTCGACGCTTTCACATGAACACACAGGCGCAGCACGACCTGGCGACAGCATGAATGTGAAAAGGGGCTAATGTTATTCAAGCCTTACCAACTCTACAACCCTGGGAAACTTTTTTGTTATCTCCTTTATGTATTCTATTTCGTTCATGTCAGCGCCAAATCTATTGCCCCCTATCCACAAAACTTCTATTTTGCTGTTTATCCTTTGTACTGATGCTAGTGAAATCATCTAAAAAATTTTTTTAACATACATTATTATGTAATCATTATTTTTTATACTTATAAGACTTTAGTCTAGTGTTCTTTGTTTTTATATTTTGTTATTAGACCAATTAATTCCTCTATGGTAATAACTTTAAACCTTTTACAACATCAAAGGAGTAACAAGTGTGTTGCAGATCTATTGCACTGAAGACATTTTAGTCAGCTCACATTGCAATTTGACGAGGTGATGTGGTGGACTTTAAATGAGCCATTGTAAACTAAACAAGCAACATTTTGAACTGACAAACTTGTCGCTGGCAGTGTTGAGCTATATATTCCAATTTTCCCCTAAAACACATCGCATCACGATTGACGTCGTCGCCTCGAAATGCGAAATGAAGTATGAGTTGCATCCAGTCTTTAGAATAACAATACATCAATATGAGAAGTGCTGGGCTGGCAGTAAGTCACAGGTTCCTAACAAAATTGGCTTGGCCCAAGAGAAGAAGAAGAAGAGCTCCAAAATGTTACAATTTGCCATGGGCTCTGGATGGTATTGTAGTTGTGTATTGAAATAACGTGAACAATTTACTTAGATCAGAATATCTGAAATAGAACCTGGCTCTGTTTCAGCTTCCCTGACGGTACATTGCCACTGTAGGCCAAGATACATTACCTCAACAAAACATAAACTTACACAGTTGTGGCTAAGATTCAGTTCTATCAAATCTCCTTTAATGAAAAAGTTCATAATATCTTGAGGCAAATCTCTGAAATAGAAAAAATATCTAAGTGCATGTGTAACTAAAAATGCATATGAGACTACCCATAACAATTATATGAACAACAATAATAATCAATAATTACTACATAAATATAAATTAATAATTTTAATATTATAGTGTATGGAACTGTTTACCTGAATTGGTTATGGCTCAAATTTAGAATTTTGCTGTCTCTACCCATTCTTAACATTAGAAGTTTAAAATTTGCCAAGAGAGAAATCTTATAAAAATTAATTTTGTGCTTCAGAAATTCTGAAAAGAAAAACAAAAATATCATATTATAGTTAGTCAAAATCCTTACTTCCTTACTGTCTTTATATATATTATAAATGGGAAAGTGTGTTTGTTTGTCCTTCACGACGAAACAAAGCAACCAAATGACTTGATTTTTGGCATAGAGTAACTTAAAAGGATGGAGAGTAACATAGGCAACTATAGGTCTTAGAAAGACATCAAGCCGCAGGCAAAAGCTAGTAGCCATATGTTTACTGTGCTATAAATATTGAACAATAAAACAATTATGTAAAAAAAGTAACTTACCTTCATCATTACAAAAATTGGACAAATCTAATTCATAATTAGGTTTAAATCTGTTGCTAACAACTTCATTCACTATGTCTTCCAGGGTTGTGTTGTTATTAAATAATTGTAAAGATGTTTTGTCATTTATTAAAATCTCAATGTTTATTAGTTTCCCTGAAATTTAAAGAAAATATCTTTTTAAATATTGTTAATGCTTCATCAATTCAAAATAGAAATCTTTTTCTTACTAATTTCGAATGTATTTATTTGTAGGAGTTTGACTATGTTTGGTATTTATCCAGATATCTATTGCATAACATAAAAAATTTTAAAACCCGGGACACACAGTTCTTGCAAATTTATAAAAATTTGGCTATTCGTCCTCACTTTCAACCCATCTCTTAAACTCTAAAAACACTTTTGCATGGAGGTTAAACAGTGATTATTCAAGAACAAAAAAAATTGTGTTAATTTATAACTAGCAAGAGAGTAATACTATCATAATTTTTTGAATATTGATTTGAGAGAATTTTTTTAAGATCTTATAATAAGGAGAATGTTAATATTTGCAAGGCTTTCTAGACAAAATGATATACCATTACAAATCTTAATATTTTTTTCTTCTTTCTGGGTTAATTTACGATCAGTCTCTTGACTATAAGCAAATGAGTTGTGTTTTGTTTGTCTTTTCAGGTCTCTTCCTAGTAGGAGATCCCTTTTTAGCTTAACCAACGGTCTTCTTAATCTTAATAATTAAAGTTTAATTTGTTAGGCAGTTAGGTACGTACTTTGATTAGGAAATATGAAACCCAAATTAATTATTTTTAACACCAAAGCTAAGCTGCTTGTATAAAATGTTGCCACAACATTGGTATTAGAAAAATTTACTGGTACAAAGGAAACCGAAAAATATTCGCTTAATGCCTCATATAACATGATGTCAGTGTTATCCCAATCATACACCTGAAAAACATAATTAAAAATGGTAAATAAAGTGATTTATTACAACTAAATGCAATCTTTATTATTATAACTCTCATCACATTAAAAAGTGTTTTTTGGATAATTGTATACAAATTTGTTTTCTTTCTCTTACATTATAAAACCAAAAAATATATCTAGTGTTACAGAAAATAATATACTCCAAAGATGTATTAAGCATGATGAATGATACAAGAATGTATCAACTTAATTCTCAGAGCCAGAGGCTCTTTGGAGTATATTATTTTCTGTAACACTAGATATATTTTTGGTTTAAGTTACCTACAACTTAATGTATTTTTTATCTTAAGACTCCATAAGCCGCAGGAACCTATAATAGCTAAAGTAACGCAAGTGACGAGAGGGAAAGAATGTAATTGAGTGCGCTTGTTTAAAGTGTATACTTACCATAATCTTATGAAAATAAAATTTATGCTTTTCATCTCCTGAAGATATGCAATTCTCAATTGATTTAACTAAATTTCGATTTACAGCACCTTTTTTTAATAATTGCTTGGCGTAAACAGACATGATTTTTATTTATAATTATTAATTAATTTTTTTTTTGTTAAAATTGTGTTCTATAATTTTAATTCGTGAATTCCAAAGATATTAAATATAACATATTAATTATCTTTGGTGAAATCTAATTCAAAAAGCAATACCGATAAAAGTTGTTGTTATTCTTCTTCTTCTATTTTTTTTATTTTATTTATTTATATGGCGCTTGGCTATAACCATGGCCAGTGTCAAGTAAAGG
>JAOTAV010061418.1:0-14690 GCA_026546445.1 Cyclargus thomasi | reverse complement strand
AACTTCACTTATTTAGTGTCACGTGACTGCTGACTGGCTGAAACTTGGCTGGGAATAAGAGGTCATAATAACCCCCCAGGTAAGTGATACGGACTTACCAGGTCTTGCGAAATCCGTTGATATCTCTCGGACGGCTGCTGTAGTTGGTTTATTTATTATAGGTCTTCAGCCCGGATAAGATGCACCATCGAGATAATTTTGTGCACAAGTTTTCTCGATGTTTTCCGGTTTATCTCTTTATCTCTATTGATATATACTGTTTTTCTCGTATATCCCGACACAATTAGAAATAACTTTGTGTTTTGTTTTTTACATGACAACACATTTTTGACGATATTATGAGAGGAGTATTGTCTTGTTTTTAACTTGTATTTACTGTTAAGATATTTGTCTCTCTACGCAGAGTTGTGATATATCGCTGGTTATGTATTAAAGTGACACCATTTAAACTTGGCAATTTTACAGGAGTAAGAAAAAACTACCGCAAGATTCGACCAATCACAAAACGACACTAGTGTTGTAACTCAGCAATTTGTTGACATACGAATATAAGTTTCATTCACATAACAATAGAGACTATGCTGATTTTTTTTGGTGTATTGAACTCATTTTTGACACGTATTGTGCCATATTAGCACATAGCCAGCGGTATGTTGATACAATGTAACTACGCATGCGAGAGAGTGCGTATGCTAGCCAGGCAGGTAAATTTGAGCCGACTGGCTATTTCGGTTGTGGTTTAGGATTCTAGACACGGATAACGTTTATATCTCAACGGTTTTTTTAATTGTTGTTGATCGTGATCGAATTGTTACAACCGTACCCAGTATGCACAATATCTTTTTTTTTTCATTATATTTAGGGAGTAAGCCAGCAGACGGGTTACGTGATGGAAAGCAACTGCTGTCGCCCATGGACACCTTTAACATCCGCAGAGTCGCAAGAGCGTTGCCGGCCTTCATGAGGAAATAGGGAATAGGGATAGGGAGGATTAGGGAAGTTGGGCCACCGATGGACTCACTGAACGAAACACAGCACAACGCCGTTTCACGCCAGTTTTCTGTAAGGTGATATGAAATCACCCCGGTCGAGCCGGCCCGGCAATTATTATCTGTATTATGTACTGGAGATCGGAAAATGTACACGCCTCCAGCCGGGTTTGAACCTGCAACTCTCTCGAGTGCGGACCTAAAGTCTAAACTAGACCACGGACGCTCCAATTTCATTGAAAAAATATGTTTTAAATCTATCGTTATCTATTATCTATCGTTTCAGCAATACTGAACAATGAGACCCTTCTCGAAATGGCAAATGAACAGTGGGATGACTTTGCATCTGTAGCATTCTTCCTACCAGATCAAAATGAGATGACAGCTTTAGATGCCTTACAGAGTTATTATATTAAGAATAAAACATTGTACAATGACGACGAGAGTGTCGTGAGACTGGGAACGGTTTACGGAGATGACATCACTGCTTTTCCCGTAGAACGGTAAGCATATTAAAAAAACATGTTTATCATATTAATACGCGAGCGGAAAACTTTGTACCCCTTTTTACGAAAGACGCGTAGATGTTTCCCAGTTGTAGTTGGTATGGAGGAGAAGCGTGGAATACCAATATTATTTTCAAATATGTTTTAATCTTGCATATTTTGAAATAAATAAAAGGCTACGCATACAACAATAACGTTACAATATTTTGACATGACACAATAATCATACACGAAATACTCTTTTGTTTATGGTTGAAGTCTGTGTTTTTTAAATACCATTTAATGGTTTAGTAACGAGACCTTTATGCCAAATTGAAGTCTGGAAGTGAATTGAGAATAGATAACATTTTATAGCACCTCTACACGATGATTCACTGTCGAATTTCGACCACAGGGTGACCTCTTATATTGAAAATACAGATTTATATTCCATAAAAATCAGAAAAAAAATTGTGGCACGGGAGTGCCAGTGCTAAGATGAGCCAAAAGCGAAACGCGAAAATTTCCAGGAATTTATACAAATGTGTTTTAATATGTTTTTGGGTGAGATTGTAATTTCAGTTTTGTTTATTTTAAGGCTGTCTAAATTATTGGCGATTCATTCTCGGAAACCAGTATACTACTATTACTTTACCTACGTCGGCAACCACAGCTATAGTGAATTGTTTTCAGCTGATAAGCCCACCGGTAAGTAGCTTTTCGTTTCTATTTTTAACCGACAAAAACTAGCAGGTGGTATGTGTCGGCTGTAATTTTTTTTCTATTCTATTCTGCCGTCCTCGAGCTTAAATGCCGTTAACCAACATTTAGTCGTTTTTGACATTTTGGTGCCATAATAATCAGAAGAAAAAGCTCTATCTTTTGTAGTGATCGAGTCATTAAAATTAATATTGCTGTTATGAAGTACCAAGCCCTTAGAAAAACTGCGGCGTTTTTTTGGTCATAACTGAAAAAGTACTTTTTGTACATCACGGGATTTCAGCTTGAGAACGGCAATATTACTCGAGCTACTTCAAAAATAGCACACTCACCTCCCCGGCTATTAGGATAAGTTGGTCAAAATGAAGAAAAATTATTTGTGTATCGAAAAATTTAAGTTTGGGAGTTGAAACTTCGTTGCTACATTGCGAGTTCTTTATAAAAGTTCATACAATAACTTACGTACGTAATCAGACACAAGAAACTATTTTTTCCTATGTTTGTTCTAATATCATACGGAATTGTTACATTTTTTTATAAAATTTAATAATTAATTTCTGGCCGAGTGTAACTTGAACTTTGCCCTTTTTTCCTTATGATTTTATCAAATATTTCAATTTACACACACCTAGCCAGTTTATCAAGCTATCTCCATGAAATTTACGATCATTTTTCGCATCCTCAAACCTACATTGATGCAAAAGAGCACGTTATCAAAATGTAATTCATCTGTTCTACTATTCTTAATAAACTTAATAAACTTTCACTGAATTTCTCCCAAACGACTAGACCGATTTTAATGATATTGTGTGTATCCAAAGGGACTTGAGAATGGTTTAAAATTCACAAACAAAGACCGGCAGGACAATATATTATAATTTAAATATTACTATTTTTTAAATTTCTATTTCTATTATTATAAATTTTTTTACTACAAAAACTAATTTTATATTACGTTGTATACTAGCTGGTTAGGAAACCGATTCAAAAATTTCCACACCCAACGAGGTAGAACTTGTAAATCTTACAGACTTAAGAACACCTTCATAAAACAATATCTTGGCAATAAATATATTAATTATGAATTATAAGGTCTGTCGGGTCCGCTAGTGTCGTCATAATGATAACATAACTAAAATCAGTAAGTTACGAAACTTCCTAACAGGATTCTTAAATTTATCTGGCAAGATAAAATGATTAAAATGAATGGTTAGATAAGTAATATAATATAATTAATATCTATGGACGCTTTACACCACGTCAATCTGGCCCAGTGCTAAGTACCCGAGGGATTTGTGTTACAAGCACCAGACAACGGAAATATATTTAATACTTTTATACTATACACATATTTAAGATTTTTATTATATATACACATATTTAATACACATCCATGACCCTGGAACATTGAAAAACTTTTTGTTCCGTAGGCGGGATTCGAACCCGCGACCCCTGGCGTGGCTACCATAGCTCAACCACTGCGCCACAGAGGTCGTCGATTCAATTGCCATTAGGGTTGCCAACCGTCCCTAATTTTCCGGCACTGTCCCGCTTCTGGTTTAATCTCGGATCCGTCCCGCCGTGACCTCTTGCGGGATTTATATGTTTGTTTGACTTTTTGTAAAAATTTGGTATGGAGATATTTGCGTCATCTAGTATACGAGCACGGGTTCTTTATAGGGGCGGGTGGGGGGTGTGGGGAGGAGTCGGTAATCGTTATACAAATTTCTGACTAACCGTGGTCGACCGCTGTTCTAGGTTGACCCCGGTTGTCCCGCCCAATACAGCCAAGTCCCGATGGGGAGTTGGGAAATCCCGGAAATACCTTTTGCGATTGACAACCCTAGCCATGATCGTTGAGACACAATCGCTCGTAGTTTGTCAACGACTTGATCTAAGGCGATCATAGACAATGATAATAGTTGAGCAGAAGCGAGTAGAAGAGATTGTTGGTAATCCACTGATTATTATGTAGGGAATACATAATTTATTACATTTTGCCATTATCAAAAACTTTAATATCAAGTTAACAAGTATTAAGTAGATAAGTAGTTAATTCAATTTAAACTTAATTTTAAGTGATTTAACTTCTAAATTTTGTGTTTACATGAAGTTATTAACTTAGAATTAAGTTAAAATTTAGTTACCTACCTATCTACTTAATGCTTGTAAACCAGACATAAAAGTGATCAAGAAGATAGAAATTGCGGGAAAAATAATAACTTAACGTCGACTGATAGATCGCTAACATAATAAACATTATTTCATTTAAAAATCCTTTCTCATTATATTATAGTTTAATTTAATAATATACCAAAGTTTGTGACGCTCCACTAGCTTGCCGACAAACTTGTCTTAGATTGTGGAATATTACGCAAGTTTGCGCCGCTTAAATTATTATGGTAAATTCTATAATAGACAATATAATGCAACTTTATATCACAATATAATATAGGACGTAGCAAAAGTAAGAATAATACTTCAGGGTATATGTTTAAATATACAATATTATTAATGTTTTTTACGATATTTAGGGGGATAACCGAGCAGACGGGCTCCCTGATGGAAAGCAACTGCCGTCGAGTGTAACCGCCGTGGACACTCGTGACGTGATGCAATCGACTATAAAAATGAATACGCATATGAATACGGTTTATAATATGTATAGGTCAAAATAGATCTCAAAGTAGTATTTTGCAAATTAAGGGTTAAGAGTAATATATATAACTCTATTTATTTGACAGATACAACTTTATCTGACAGATTTCGTATGGAGAATCTGTCAAAGGAAGTTGTGGGTCGCCTAAGAGTAAGCGGTGAAACAGGTCCTTAGTTTAATTAATAAATAAAAGAAGCGGATTTGATATCAACATGTTGTTACATTTCAAAATAACTGTTCTAAGTCTCTTTATTGTGTTCTAAATCTTTAATAAATCGTAATAATTAAAAAATCTTTTTTAAAAAAAAGTGACATTGGACGCCCCGTGTAATAGTGCGCGGGCAAAGGCTACGTAGTTTAAATTTTTCAATCTTTATTAAAACCTGCAACAAAATTTCCAATTTTCCGAAGGGCAAACGGATTCCCTTGAATTTGCACCTGTTGGGATATTTAGAACAAAAGCGAATTTTTTAAGCTCTTCAAAGCATTAGAGATGGATTAAATCTTGGCTCGAAAAGCTCCCTTTTGTTCAAGTTGAATAGGTGAGCTTTGAAAAACCCCGCTAAATGATGTAATGTAAAATACGAGCTTTTACACTTTTGTAAAATCGACTTTGAACTCGAACGTTGCCTAGCTTAGTGTCCGTGATTTGCGAGGCTTTCGAACATTTTTCTTGCATTATTTTTGGACTTTTGTACTGAGATACTAAAAACGAGACCTGTCGTTCTATTTGTTCGTCTATCATGAGACATTGCGTTAGCCAGAATAGCTTAAGAACTGCCAATTCACAGGTTAATTTTGTTATACATTTTTTTTTAAATAAACAACAAAAAATCGGCCAAGTGCGAGTTTTACTCGCGTACGAAGATATCCGTACTATATTAGAGCAAGCATAGATTATAATTGTGTTTTTGTATGAAAACCCACCATAATTAACTATTTTCTTTAAACTTTACCACTAATAAGTAAATTATAAATAGAACTTAGTATTTTGTGAAAATTTAAAGTGCCTGTCGGTTGTCATCATTGATATCGAGCAAAAAATAACAAATCACGTTTCTTGCACGCTTACTTGTTACATTTATTTTGGTTTTATATAATAAAATAAAACAAATATTATATAAAATGAAAATAAATGTAATAAGTAATTAATAATACGCGGAAATACAAATTCTGTGAAAATTTCAATCCTCTATATAGATACGGTAATGGTACCGTTCTTAAGATACTGGCTAGAGACAGACAGACAGACAGACAGACAGACAGACAGACAGACGGACAAGCGGGCGGACAGAGAGATATACAGACAGATGGACAGACGTCGAAGTCTTAGTAATAGGGTCCCGTTTATACCTTTTGGGTACGGAACCCAAAACACTTTATATTTATCTGATTAAGAGCAGCAGACATGTAAAAATTACGTGTTCCAATATCGCTTCTTCAGATAATTTCATCTTTAAGTATCCCTAGAATGTGACCTCAAATGAACTCGTTTTAATTGATCATTTAACATTCTTTGTGAAGTCTACAGGAAAATTAACAATGCCCCCTCCCCCCACCCCACCCCACTAAAAAACCCGTCCAAGCACGAGTGGGACTCGCGTTCAAAGCGTACAGTCATTGATAGCAAAGATAATTGGTGGTTGAATTCTGTAAAAGAGGTTTTGCCTTGTCAAATAATACTGTTGAAATTTTTAACATTATGAACAATTACTTAAACTAGATGTCGCCATGTGGTCGAAATTCGACCATAAATATTTTAAATATTAAATGTTAGTAAGGATCTATAAATAATAATAATAACCAATTCATTCACAGATTTCAATTTGGCATAAAGGCCATTAAATTTAATTACAAAAAATAAAAACTTCAATCATAAACAAAAGAGTATTTCGTGTACGATTATCGTGTAATGTCAAAAAATATTGTAGTGTGCGTGTTGTAGTGCGCGTAGCCTTTTATTTATTAAAAAAATGTAATATTTAAGCATATTTTTTAAAAAATATTGGTATTCCACGCTCCTCCTCTATATCAACTATAACTGGGAGATATTTCATGCTTAAGCATCTACGCGTCTTTCATAGAAAGGGATACAATTTTTTTGCGCTTTTTATAGATACAGTACATCTAAAAAAAGCGCGAAATAAATTGACAAAAAATAGAGCTGAAAAACAACACTCCTTGTCCTTGTCAACTTTTTTCGCGCTTTTTATAGATGTACATACAGAACATCTACAAATAGCGCGAAAAAAGTTGACAAAAAATAGAGCTGAAAGACAACACTCCTTGTCTTTCAGCTCTATTTTTCGTCTTTTTTAGAGTAAACTGTATATGCGAATTACGTACCCCTAAAGAAGATTGCTGACGCCGCGACGCGCCCGGTCATCGCCACTACATCCGAGGAATCATCCTACTGACTGCGCCAGTTATAGTGCCCAAATTATAACTTGCCCTAAAATATGACTTTGTTTTGTTACACCCTTAAGTCTTGTGCATGGACCAGCGGCGTACGCTTAGTTGAGCTTACAGCCCATCGGAAAAAAAATATCGCGGACATCGATTTTTTGCTTAAAATTGCATAAACTACGAGACTAGTCGATTAAGCTGAACGATTTTTCACACAACAATAAAATATACGTAACACTATAATTCCTGAAGAGTAATTCTTATTTAGTTTTTATTAATTGTAATTATTTTCGGCAGCGGGAGAGAGATTCGAAACATCAAATATAGGAATCAAGGTATGTAGGAGCCTTAATGAGGATTTCAATTCCCGAGGGCAAAGGGACCTGATCTCATGACAACGGTGGCTTTAAACTAAATTTATGTTTCAGTTTGTCACTTATACTGTTAACACAAGTTTGCTATGTACAATCAGAGAAGTTGAAACAGATACATATCGTGGATCTAGTAATTCCGTCGGGTTTGGAGATCCCTTTAAAATTGAATACAATAAATGAACCAAGACTATCAAACACAAAACAACTTAAATCAAAATCAAGTGTAGGAAAAAATAAAAAATAATTTAATAAGTTAAAGCTCATCGTAGAAAAGATAAATCTCTAGTTTTCGGAGCGACTATTAGAGGAACAAGGCATTATGCGCGGTTTTGCCGGTGCCACTTACTACATGGCAACTGTGACTGTCCACCAACACCGTCGATGTAGAAGGAGATTATATCGGCTCGATAAAATACAACTTTATGATCTAGGCTATAGGTTTTATTTTCTAGCTACATTGCTGTTGTCGCTGTCATTATAAACTTAGAGCAATTTTTAAGTAGGTATTTGAGGCAAGCCTTGTATCTCTCCTATTACACCCCAATACGGAACTGCAGACCTGGCTGGTGCTTAGATGACAAACAAAGACCGGCAGGAAGTTTGTGAGATCCGGTAGTATTTAAAAAAACCCATCAAGCTGTCCACGACCATTTTATTTTTGTATCTCCAAAAATAAGTTAAGCACACTCAAAAAGTCCCGTTTTGAGAATCTTGGTAAATCAAAGTCATCATTATATCACAGGGCTTAGGGCACTCGAGATGCCCTACTTTCTGGGGGCAGATTCTCAGCTCCCGATTGTTACTTCGATCGGTGCGTAAATGATGATGTACTGCTTACACCAGCCGGACAACTGCGAAAAACCAGATAACAGGTGTAACAAAAGTAAATGATAAAACTTTAAGGATCGCTGAAAGCGAAAAAAAAAGTGATTTGTACGGACAAGCACCCGAGTGACATGAGTTTAAATCAACTAATCACAAAAAGTATGATGTCCCATACGCCATAGTGTATGGGGGTGTTCAAAATTAATAAATACGTGTTCAAGAGTTTTTTGAAATTTCTTCCCCAAGAGGGTGAAAATGGGGTTGAAAGTTTTGTATGAAAATACTTCTTAATGCGAGCTAAAAGGCTAGTTTAATATAAATCTTTTAGGTGTGAGATGGTTTTTAAGTTGTTTGCACATGCCTAGGATGATGATGAGTGAATCTTATTGACATGTCTATCGACAAAAGCCTCCAGAAAAATATATTTAAAAAATCTGCCATTTTTACTTTGCGTGCTCCAACTTGTCATAAAACCAAAAGCTTGTCAAAAAAAAAAAAGGGTTTTTGTGACTCTCAAGACCGATTAAACTTTTCCTCCTTGCAATCCTGAGATCAAAATTATCTAAGAAGTATCGTAATGGGTTATTACTGCTGATTCTGGCTAACAGCTCATAAGAAATGCAAATTTTTCGGCCAAAGGAGCAGGTAAAAAATCGTGTCATGAGAATCGGGACCTTGCGACCTTCGTAAGCCTCCCTTTAATTAAGTCGACCCTGGTGACGTCACCATTAGTAGGCATTGCCCGCTGTGGGAGTGGGGCGACTTTATGCCAGTTTTACGATGCTTTTACACTCTCGCCGGGGTATTATGTACTATCAATTTCAAACGAAAAGCCGCTTTGATGGATCTATCATCAGGGAAGTTGAAACAGAGCCAGTCTTTGTCAGTTGGTCGCGTTATAACAAGCCCGACCGACAGATCACGACTTACATCGAATTGACGTAGATCCGTTATTTGGCTGGTTCCATTGTATCGATAGTTGTGGTTTCTCTTTATGTGTCATCGAGCATATAACCAAAAGAGCGAAAATATTATTAGTTTTGTTGGAAAAAAATCTGCCCAAAGCCACTGCGCTCTGATTGGTCGGAAGTATCGGTGTACGTACACACAGGTCTCTCATTAGTGCGTACTGTTTTAGTGCGAGCGTTAGTTGGTTGGCGGGTAATTTATCAGTGGTAATAAACAGATAAGTTTCGGACACGCATGGCTCACATTACTTCCTTATTTATTGTACCTATGCTCGATGCATAGACCAATTATTTTATAATTTCTCTATGCTCGATGTAAATAATATACCTCTCTTCCATATTATATCTTTTATTATTCAACATATAAAATGAGAAATACATATAATATACCTATCACCACCACCACGCATCATTAAAAAAACCACTGAGGTTTATCGAAATGACATTAAAAGTTCAAAAGTTAGGACCCTTTACCATAATAAAAAATAAAAAAAAATATTAAAAGATAATTAACTAAATAAAAATAGGTATCTAAATATAGTGTGGTAATTTTATACTCCTGTATAAAACTTCCACACTATATTTATACCAGTAGTTTTATACTCCTGTATAAAACTTCCACACTATATTTATACCAGTAGTTTTATACTCCTGTATAAAATTTCCACACTATATTTATACTAGTAGTTTTATACTCCTGTATAAAACACTATATACTAAGATATTATATCACTTTGATCTTTGTTGGATGTTAGCAAAGTAATTTTGTAATTGAATTGTACCTTGATATTATTTGACTGTAAAGTGTCCACTGTAGTGTGACGAACCCAAAAATTATTTTAGAGGCTTACGGTCGCAATCAGAAACATTTTATGACGAAACTCCAATTTCATGAAAAGTTTGGACAGAATAATATGAACGGGTAAATTCAGAGCGTCCGTATTCTAATAGGTGAGACCTTTAGTTCGCACTCGAGAGGGTGCAGGTTCGAACCCCGGATGAGGCGTGTACCAATGAGACATTTTCCGATCTCAAGTACACAATACGGATGCTTATTGCCGTGGGAGAGCCATGCTTCAGCACGAATGGGCCGGCTCGACCTTACAGAAAACTGGCGTGAAACGGCGTTGTGCTGTGTTTTGTTCAGTGAGTGAGTTTATCGGTGGGCTAACTTCCCTAATCCCTTATAATAATAATATTCCTACATAGAGGCCGGCAACGCACTTGCGACTCTTCGTATGTCGCGAGTGTCCATTGGCGACGCCAGTTGGTTTCCAAAAGGTTACTCGTCTGCTCGCTTGCCCCCTAAAATATGTTTAAAAAAATGTTAAATTCTACGTTTTATTAAGTCTCATTACGGCAGTTGTTAGCTTCGACCAATATATAAGTATCTTTATATTGGTCGAAGGCTGTTAGGCCCGTAATAGAATAAACGTGATTTTTTTCCTTTTTTAAACAAATCTATCGTTATTGAAAAACGATGTAGTCCAATTAGTTTTTTGATAAAATTTAAACCTCGAAGTTACCAGCCTTTAAAGTAGTCAATTAGAAAGAGAGATGCGATATTGATTGTGACGTCAAAGTCTATAAGCTGCATACAAAGTTCATACTAAATTACGTTTTTAAAAAAATAGATGGGAAAATTTTAATCGCTAATATCTTATTTATTTTTCAACGGAATTCGGAGATTTTTTTTGTCATTCTGTTTATCTTTTAGCCCGCTATCATAATAATTTGCATTCAATAAAATTTGTTTGACATGCATCTTCCCTATTATAGTCAACGCTTAATACCAAGAGCACGATTATAAAATTTTGAGATGTTGTTTTCATTCATAAAGGTATCTTTTCAACGAAAACACCATCTCAAAATTCTGGTCACGCTCTTATATAATATCTTATGTAATAATTCCCGTAATTATTACATAAGATATAGATTAAAAAACGAAATATCCAACAATGTTGTAAGCAACATCTTGTTGTTGATGATTGTGTTATAAACTGTTTATAAAAATTGAAGACATAAGTGAAAGGAGCAGATAAGTAGCATTTTAAAAACTGACAGATTTTTGCGTAAATGGACACTGGATTTGGTGTATAGCTAGATACATTAATAAGTTAATGGAGTGGTTAGTTACAAGATTTGTCAACATTTTAAAGAAAAAAATTAATATTTACCCGAAGGTTGCAAAATGTTACTTATCCGCTTCTTTCACTTATGTCTTCAGTTATATTCTTTCTCGTGTGTAAACATGCATTATATAATAAAACAGCGGATTTAAACTTGAAATTATTCGTTAAACATAATATCTTGTATTCAAATAATTCGTTACGAATTTACAGTTTAAAGTAAATATTAATTACCACATTTCAACATTTTGAAAGTTGAATAGCAATATTTGAGTAAAGTTTTCATGTATACTTTCAAAGTTTCAAACCGCGAAATAATGAATAGAGTGCCCACAAATATTACATGCCGGCCTCTCGGACAACTTGCTATTAATCCAGCACAGACACTGGAATTTTAATCAAAAATTCACAGACCATCATTAACTTTGTTGACTGACGACTAAATACAAAGGGATAATATTTTTAACTGACTCCCACCTAAATATCAATTGCTCCCTCTAGATCGTATTGTTGATTGCCATGGTGTTTCAAAAAAGCTAGACCCCCTGGAGTTGCGCCGAGATGTAGCTTCGCTCTGCATCCTTTATAGATGCTGCCTTTATAGAAGGAGTGCTCCGAGGAAATGTTCGGAATCATTTTTACTTTAAATTACCACCTATATCGTCTTAACGAAAGACTTCCACAGTACGATTTTCGCGTAACCTTCGTGCCTCGCACAGTAAAGCTCTGGAATGAACTATCACCAGCAGTATTTCCAGATCGCTGCGACCTGCAAACTTTCAATAAGAAAGCGTATTCTCTCTTAACGGGCCGGCATGCAACCCTGATGTTGCGAGTCTATGGGCGGCGGTAGTTGCTTTCCATCAGGTAACCGGTTTGCTTGCTCGTTTGCCCCCTTATTTCATAAAAAAAGAGCCTTCTCTTTCCTCAATTCGACCGTATACAAAATGTAACTAAAGTAAGTGATAAAACTTTAGGGATCGTGTGTGTCCCTGATACAGAGTTCACTGTGAAAGTGGTAGCGCTGGAAGCGAAAAAAAATTTGGGATTTGTACGACCAAGCGCCCGAGTTGGGTCTCCCGGGGCTCCCACGGCTATTTCACCTTCATTATTTTGCCGACGATTTGGCCCCACGAGCCACGGGCCTTCAATAGCGTTATTACGCCACTGGTAATGAAGAGGCGACGAGTCAAATCGTTAAGTTACGAGGCAAAAAGTAGACATTACTGTTATAAATGAAAGTACTTCATCAAGGCATAAAATGTTTTAAGAAATTTCTCGGAAGAGATAAAAATAAGTCTCCATGATTGATGGCCTCCTTAAAGGAAATGTTATAAACTTGGTCAAAGTATCCAACATAATATTATTGTTTACTAGATGACACCTGCAACTCCGTTGCGCCAAAATTAGTTTATCGCGCAGAAACCGTGCATTTTTCCGGTATTAAAAGTATCCTATGTCCTTCCCCTCAAAGGTCATCTAGTATTTTATATTTGATTGTAATTAATCATATTTAACCAACTCCCAAAAAGAAAGAGTATTTTGTTGCTCTAAGGATGTTTTTTTTCTTTTTAAGTTTTATGTAGTAGCGACTTATACTTTGTGTTATCTGTATTTAATTCTTGTATGCATGTGTTTGTCACTAAACTAGAAAAATAAATTAAAAAATTATATGAACTCCTAATCGACTGAAGTCTGGATTTAGATGAAATGTATTATAGGGGACTTGACTCTTGAGAATAGTTTAGATTCATAAATTGGCAGGCAAACCGGCAGGACAAAATCTGCCGGGTCTGCTAGTTTAGTTTTATAAAGAGTTTAATATTATAAAGAGTCAAGCGTACGTCTGTAGGTCTTTGAAAATACTGAACCGATTAAAAAAAATCTATTAACATTAAGTAGCTATACGAGTATTATCCGAGATTGCAATATATATTTTGATTTGAAATTTAATGATCTCGTGTGCTAAATTATCTTAACGTATGTTGGGGGAAATTGAAGGAGGACCAGTAGACGGATCTACGTCATTTGGTCGGAATATATCATTCATCATTGACATAAAACGACCAAATAACTTAGATCCATGATCAGTATCTGTATCAACTTCTCTGATTGTACATAATTCTTTTATGCGTGTTTTTGTTTTCGGATGAGTTTAGTACTCTTCCGAAACGCCGGGACCTATTTTGAGAATGGTTTTGATTCACAAACCAAGATCGACAAGGATGACGTCCGTCGAATCTGCTAGTACATTACAAGAAAGGCCCCTTAATTTCCTACATTTTGTATGTTCGCTAATCTCGTTCTAAAGTTGTAAACGGATTTCGTTACTATTTCAATTGTTGCAATGTGGGTTTTCTGAAGAAGGTTTATGGCTATAATTGATGAGAAAACCTAACGAAGTTGCCACGGGGCAGCCATTCTGAACTTGTAGTTAAGTATAAGCAATGTTTGAACGACTAAAAAGGACAAGTTCCATAGTAATAAATGAAATGGAAGGAATATTACGTATAGTCATCGTTTCAGCGAAGCACAATATTCATATTTCACGTAATGAAATTGCTACGCCATATTAAATTGCGATGAATATAACAGACCGCGACTATGTCTGCGTTCCACAATATTCCTGGATAAATTATGATAACGTTTACATGAAATTACGTTTACATACGCGTTTGAGTCTATATACATATTTATTTATTATGTTCCTTTTTGTTTTTTTATTCTGTAGTGTCTAACTAACTCTATTTGACGAAAAAAGTTTATTTATTTAAATATTGACATAATGTGTATGTTATATGTACTTTTAAATTTAGATATTACTAGCGGAGTCGACATGGCTGACTACTGGTCTTATCTTTTGAATCTAAACAATTCTTAAATGCCCTTGAATACCCACAAAAAATTTCATCCAAATCGATACAAGAATGATATTATTTATTTATTTCGATTCACCAACAGAACATCATCTGATACATAAGAAGACAAAAAAAAAAAATAATAACTTATAGTTAAAATGATTTCCAATGACAGGTGAAATACAGCACGCTTTGGCGATAAAGAGATTGATGGAAGTGAGATGAGATGAAAACATAACATAAATTTAAAGTGAGTAATTGAAGACTTGACAATGTG
>JAOTAV010061397.1:0-14691 GCA_026546445.1 Cyclargus thomasi | reverse complement strand
ATATTTCCGTTGTCTGGTACCTGTAACACAAGTCCCTCGGGTACTTAGCACAGGGCCAGACTGACGTGGTGTGAAGCATCCATAGATATTTAAAAAAAAATTAATTAACTATCAATACAAAACGTACGAGATACTTTGATATAAATCTATATCACTCTCTCGGGATAAGACATAGGATATTTTTTATTCCGAAAAAGTAAGACTTCCGAGGAACGAACGAATTAATTTATATAAAACAATTATAGCAGACAAGACGATGCTATAAATCTTAACTCTGATTATGTCTGAAACAATGACAATAATGCACAAAGATATGCCAGCAATGTAAATGACAATTGCTGGCATATTTCTGTTGGGAACTCATTAATTGCTACATTTTTGTAACATGTTATGGAGATGCAACTTACTAACGTAGAAGATTCCTTTATGTTGGTAGCACATACCAATTATTGTTAGATGGAGAAATGATTTCCACATTCCCGGCGGATTCGGGACATCCGGGTAAAGTGGGACTCCCCAGATGGGATCTCCAACACTAAAACCCCATAGTGCTTCATACCCGCTTAAAAATAAATCTCGACGCGTTCTACCAACCGCAACTCTACCAGCCGTTGTCAGCGTCCAACAGATACTGTGTGCAAGCATTTTAGGGAAGCCCAAAACAGTCTGAAAAAGGCTTTTAGGGCTGCAATGAGCAGGACCATCATGGAAATCACGGTTCTCTCACTGGGCATCTATTGGCGACTCTATACCCACACTGCCACCCCGAGTAGTCGAAAAGAACTACAAAGAAATTAGTTGTTGTTGAGGAAAATGAATACACGTATCTTAATCCTAATTGTTGGATATTTTGTCTGTATCAATCTAATCAATGATCCTCCTTAAGTACCTGATAATACACAAATACTCAGGCAGTGTTACAATTTCTGAATGATGTTGTTAAAGCGTACATAAATCAGTGCCATTGTCTTGCGCAAAGTTTTTAAACTGTTGGCCATGTGGTGGAACCTTGGCATTGTCATGTGAATATCTTGGTAATTTGTTAGTTGTAACTTGTAGGACAATCCATACTATATTTTTGTAAATGGTATTTGTTTTTCCCTTCTTCATGTCCTGACAAAGCCACTAATCGAATTTGATTTTGGCCATAGACCAATTTGGCCATAGCCATTTTGGAGACTAACGGAGGCTTTTTTGGTCTTGTATAAACGATGTTCCCAGAAATATTCGTATTTTGAACCCGCTGGCAAAAGCTATTACAGTAGAGCGTCGATTATCCGTACTAATTAGGGAACAGGGATGTTCGGAACGTCGGTCATTTCGGATAATGGAACGAACGAATAAAAGCCATATTCATATATCCAAGGTTGAATATAAGCCATATAGACTTGTTATTCTTCATAATTATACCTTTATTTAAAAAAACGTTATTTAAAATCGAATAAACTGCAAGATTAGCAACTAAACATTATTTTGAAGTACAATAGTTATTAACGAAAATTGAAGGGAACTTAATGACAATTACTCATGAGCGTGGGGCGCGGGAAAATCGGGAGTTCGGACAAGCGGTCGTTCGGTTGATCGACGTTCGGATAATCGACGATCTACTGTAATTAATAAGTTCAACGTTTGAGTTACGTCGTCGTTGAAGTTTGTCCCAACTAGGAGGTGGTGTTCCACATAATATTGTCTCATGTTCTTAACTAATCGGCATAAATAAACATATTTTAATGCAATTCAAACTTCCTAGTTTTAAGGAAGCCAGCAATAAATAAATGTGCTTTTAAACTTCATCCAATGTCAAGGTTTTGTACATGACGGTAGTATCGTGTCTCTATAAATTTGAGAATAAATAAATATTTTTTTCGGTAAGAATGTGCCGGATAGACCTGATAAATCTCGTGGCCTTACGAAAACCGGCGTAAAACAGCTTGCGCTGTGTTGCATCACTATGTTTAGTGAGTGATTCTATATCGGAGTTGCAACTCCTTACTGTCTATTCTCCCTCTTCTTATACTCTCTCAATCTAGCCTATTACCTTTTAAAAGGCTGGCAGCGCACTTTCAACTCTTCTGATGTTGCAAATGTGCATGGGTGACCGTAGTTGCTGTTTATTCTAGGCGACCTAGCTGTTTGCAACTGGCAACTGCCTCGAATTTCATAAAAAACATTTATGGAATGTGGTACAATCAGAGAACTCGAAACAGATACAGGTCGTGGATCTAACTTGGTCGGATTATGTCAAACTCAGCTGAAAGATCTATATAGAATTGACATACTCCGACCAAATGACATAGGTCCGTCAAGGATCTCTTTCAATTTCCCCCTTTATACATATTATGCATTTTTTTCGAGTTTCGCTCACAGCTACGAATCCGCGCTCACAATAAAAAGTTTATAGCGCAGATAACGAAACTGCATAATGCATTATACGGCTGGTTGAATTGGCTTCAATGAAATAAAGATAACGTATTTTTTTATGCGCAAAACCAAATGAAAATGTTTCAATAACCAATGTCGATGTTAACAGTGACATTGGTTGCAATCTATATATTAATACGTGAGCGGAAAACTTTGTACCCCATTTTTACGAAAGACGCGTAGTTAATTGTAAAAGCATTAAATTTCTCTTAGTTATAGTTGATATGGAGGAGGAGCGTGGAATACCAATATTATTTTAAAATTCTTTGACCTTGCATATTTTTAATAAATAAAATGCTACGCACACTACAATATTTTGACACGATACAATAATCATACACGAAATACTGTTTTGTCTGTGGTCGAAGTCTGCAATTTTTTTAAATAAAATTTAATGGCTTGGCAACGAGACCTTTATATCTAATTTAAGTATGCGATTGAATTGATAATAGATTATAGATTATATATATATATGTATCATAGCTCCTCAAACACGAAAAGGCTACTTGATGAAACTTCTCTGCTGCTGTTGATTTCTAGAGGCTAGTTTCTCCTGGCACTCGGGTTAGCATATTATCTCAGGATCGGCATCGTATTGTTTTTGATTCATAATGCTTCAATAGCTTATATTGTACTTACTGACTACCTCCACTTTAGATTTCTCGCCAGCACTCAGTTGGACAGCTGTCAAGTGAAAGCATAGTGCATGATCTTATTTTATGCTCTTATTTCGTCCTATAAATGTTTCTTCCATCTTGAGGAAGGGCTAGTAGTTTTTATTGTAATAAAATAATTTCAAGAAAATAGTTTCCGGTTTCCGTTAAATTTTATCCGGTTATTGTTGCGATATACCTGATATTGTTGAATTTTCGCAAGTCTATTAAACTTTAACGTGCTTGGAGCATTTAATTATATAGAAAATTAGCATAAAATGTTAGAATTATGTAATTAAGTAACTGCACGAGTCCTTGACAGTACCTATATCTTATTATCTAGTTAAAATATGAGAGCGTAATATTACGAATAAATAAATACGAATACGTAAATTACTCGTAAGCGGTCTTTTAGTTGTTTAACCGACGGCAAAAAATGTAATGGAATAGCAGAGGCAGAAAAACCACTAATATTCAGCTCTAAGATAATCCATACTTATATTATAAATGGGAAAGTGTGTTTATTTGTCTGCTTTTTTTTGTCCTTTCTTCACGTCGCAACTTTATGGCGTGATTTTTTGTGTGAAGTTAGTTGAAGGCTGGATAAGGACATAGGCTACTTTTTATCCCGGAATAATATACGGTACGGTTCCCCCGCGATAAACTTATTTTGGCGCAACGGAGTTGCGGCATCATATAGTCTTCAATAATAGAGTTCCAATCAAGGTTCGAACTATAATACATTAATCAACCAACAACGGCAAGATTAAAGAACTTCTACCAAACCCGACCTTACCCTACCGGGCTAATTCGTAAATCTAAAACCTAAAACAGTCTCAAGTCCACTAGACAACGAGCATATAACCAAAAAAAGAGCGGAAATGTTATAAGTTTTGTTCGAAAATAAAAATCCGCCCAAAGCCACTGCGCTCTGAAACCGACCGGAAGGATCGGAGTACGTACACACAGGTCTCTTAGTGCGTACTGTTTTAGTGCGAGCGTTAGTTGGTTGGCGGTTAATTTATCAGTTGTAATAAACTGATAAGTTTCGAATACGGATGGCTCACATTACTTCTCTATTGGCATATGCTCGATGCCACTTGGAGACACAAAGATTGTCATCAAAATCGGTCAAGGTGTTTAAGAGTTCAGAGACATAAACACCGCACACAAGCAAAATCCTATAAAGGACCTTCTTAAAATTCACACTAAAATGCGAGTGAATAATTATATCAGTTTACATGAAATATTATCTTGAAATTTAATTTGTAGGTATAAAGATTGTCTCTAATGATAATGTAAATGTAGATAAGCATTATCATAACCGTTTAAATATATTGTATTGTTTTGCTTATGCACAAGATAGACAAAAATTTAATATGTACTCAGCGCACAATTTTATGTCTTTAACCGCCTTTTTCTTAAAAATATTTAAGCAATGTTTAACTAATCAAGGTTCGCTGTTCCTTTCTGTCGTGTGACTTTTTTAATATTCCAGAAAAATATTTAAGAATTAAATAATTCTTAAATATATTTTTTCTACCAATAGTTAGTGCCGGCAGCCCCTACGGGACAAAAACTAGAACAGACACCACGAAGAACCAAGATAAGAGGGCGAATAAAGCAAAAAATAAAACGTCTTTCTCTCTTCACGCTTAAGACCTTTATGCATTTGCCAGGTGAAACAGATTACAGAATGACGCGGAATCGCCGCAAAAACAGTTTTTTTTCTTAATAACTCGATAAATATACAAAATTAAGAAAAACCGCTTCTACAGAAACCCGCTAACAGTTCAGTCGAAAAATGTGATTAATTTTATGAAGTACCTACGTCTTACATCTAATTAAAATTTCCCAAGGCCACCAGGCAGTTTTTTACAACATTGTATGTTGAATATACGTTAAAAACCGGCCAAGTGTGAATTGGACTAGCTCACAAAGGGTTCAATACTAGTGCAGAACAAAAAATTGGGAAAACGTATTCCTGCAATCTTTATTATTACAAATATTCAATTTATTTCGTTTTTAGTATTTGTTGTTATGGCGGCAATAGAAATACATATTCTATGAAAATTTCAACTCTCTAGCTATTACCGTTCTTGAGATACAGCCTGGACACAGACAGACGGACAGATATCGCGTAGTCTTTAGTTATAGGGTCCCGTTTTTACGCTTTGAGTACGGAACCCTAAAAATTGCGTTTGCGTCTGCGATGCAATGTAAATAAAGTGATAATGATTTTCTACAATAATATATATTTTTAATTTAATAATTATAATATCTCACTCGGGTTTAGGTATACTAGCAAAGTTAAACGTTTACTAAAAGTATAAGAATTTTTATATTTATAAGAGAAATTAAAATTCTTACAAGGATTTCTGACGTCAAATAAATTAAATTAATTATGCTGTTTATATATGTATAGAATTTAAAATAACAGAAAATTAATACAACATTGCTAATGGTTCATATTCGTGTGTGTTGCGATCCTTTGGGTGTAATTGAAATTTTCTAGGTACACCGTTTTTGAGCACCAAGTGATTGGGGGTATATCGTTAACGAACTAAAGTCTTCCTGTGATGCGTGCAAATTGCTCCGTGAGTAAAATTTTTTTAGGACCAATAGAATCGCTTTATTTCCCTGACCTCCTCTCCCTGTGCGCAGATTATATTGGACTATGAAACGCATTCCTCACAACGAATTCCTCACAACGCATTATGGTGGAAAAGCGTTATGGGTCATGAAAAGACTACATATAAAGTGACTGAACCCTGCAATATTTTTTGTTATTTAACCCCAGTTTCTAGCGCGTAACCGTCGGCCAATTATGACGTACGTCTTAATAGAGACCCGACTGAGACACCGACAAGCTACCGTTATAGACGTGACAGTTAAACAAATTGGAGAAGACCAAAATAATTTTTTCGAAGTAATTTTTGGACACACCTCTATACATATAATAAAACAGTAAAATTAGAGTGTCTGTACATTTAATATTTTTACAAAATAATCAATGTGGGGGTGCTAAGGAACAGTCATAGAACACATATCAAAATAAAAAAAAGTTGTCTGTTTATCTGTTTGTTCGCGCTAGCCTCAGGAAGTACTGAACGGATATAGATAAATCCTTTTTTTTTTGTTTAATACTGATACTTTTTATGCCGGGAAAATGTACAGTTTCTGCGTGATATACAAATTTTTGCACAACGAAGTTGCGGGCACCATCTAGTACACAATAAATAACTATCATTTGCTATTTGTCTGAAAGCTGTTGCAGTCATATCCGTTCCTCTACAGATTCTACAAAAGCAAGGACTGGTTTCAGAATTTTCATAGTACCGTGTAACTGATACGACTAACTGATTTATTTTTACATGTCAATTAGTTTACTCCAAAGGTCAAGTATTACAAGTAGGTAGACACTACAATGTTTTATCGTTCGTTGTTGTAATGTCATTTTTATTGATTTACAAACCCTATTTGCCTTTTTGTGTTAAAGATCTAAGGATGGACTTAAAGTAGATTTTTAACCGACTTCCAAAGAAGGAGGTTTCTCAATTCGTATATATGTTCTTTTTTTTTTCATAATAAACAAATGGCAGCAGTAAACAGCAGCGATAGAAAAAGAAATGGGCTAAAGCACATTGCTACGAATCTCAAGTCCTATTAAAAACCATTTCTGTTTTTAAACTCTGTTTTTATTCTTTGGACAGTATCCATATTAAATTCTTTGTAAATTGAATATAACTTTAAATAATGTAAATTGATTTGATTGAAACTTTTTAATAACATTAAAAAACGTTTCTATTTTATAAGACTAACTGTTTAGACTCTTAGAGTTCGTGCTATATTATTAAAACTAATAAAGTACATTTTGTATTATTCAATTCCCTGACCCAATATATTTGTTGTTGTATAGACATTTAATTACAATTTAATAAATATAGAATAAGGTCAAATCATTGATAGTGTAGCTAAATATAATAGGTACACATCGATGTTAGTACATTAGCTATTATCGTGTCCAATATGTATACTGTTTAATGTGTGTGCAATTGTACATACATACTGTAAATGTTATTATGTGTCTGCTATGAATGTATTTCAGCCTAGCAATTTTAAGTCATGCGAAATTATAGGATTCTTCTTAGCTCTCGGCTATTTTAATGCTGCGATATCTTCAACAAAAAATTCTAAACCCTTCATTTAGACCGTACCCTTAGGATGGGGCCAAAGGGTTACCTTTGGCCAAATCGAATTCGGGCGGTGAAGATGTTACGGCTTACATCAGGGTTAAATAATAATAAAAAGTAATTTTGAATTTAGATTATTTTGAACATTAGGTTAATGTGTAATTTTCTGTATGATAAAATCTTCATGCTCGAGATGCGTTCACCATGCTATTTTTAGTTTTTTGGCCACCTTGAATACAGCAAAATGAGCAACGGAATAATTGTTGCGATATTAATAATACGATATTAATAACTTAAAATACCAAGAATTTATTTTTAAAGGCATAAATACAAATGTAACAAAGTTGTTATGTTACAGTGTTTTATAGGCAATCAAAAGAGTTTGAGGACAGAATTTAAAAGCGAGTAATTTTTTTTGTTTAAAAAAAACTGAGCATTACATAGGTTTTTACACTAAACGATACATTTAGGTATTCGCTTATCAATAGTACTAAACCGTGTTACCCATATGCATAAATGCCGACGATTACATGCTCATGAATTTTTAATTCTGTATTCCTAAGCTGCTGTTAGGTTAGGCAGAGACAAGCTCACAAGTCACAACCTATACAATTATACATAGACTGAACACGTTCATAACATTTTAATGCGACTAGTAAATAGACCGTACACAATATTTTAATGAAGTTATTTAAATTTTTATATTAAAATTAATTAGCCAATAAACGGACACTGAATTCCTATAGCCAAGAGCACTCTTCATCCTTTTAAAAATGAAAAAAAGTGTAAACGGTTAAGATTCAAACGACAATCAACTAATGTATTTTAATAACCAAGTGTCGGAATTTATATTGTCCCAGAACATTAAATATATAATTTTTATATTTGGTAATTATAATTTATTTTATATAATAATTATTCGTTTGGTTTTTGCATTCATAAAATAATCCGTGTCCATGTTATGGTAGCATAAAGATAATTAATTACTCATACTTACGTACTTCGTTCATTCAAATCTATACGTAATTGTGGCTAAAATAATAAGGCTTATGCATAATATGTAAATGGAAACACCAACTGTAACTACATTGATTTCATTCTACACTAGAATGTATATCTCTTCATGGCCAATTAAGCAGTGTTAAGTATTAGGTATCTAAAGTAAAAATTTGAGGATTGCTCATTGCTGCAAAATTTCGCCCACACAACTCGGCTTAATCGGTTTAACTTACTTATAACGAATACCAAGTTGACTCTAACGATTACATTTCCTCGACTTCTACTGGGCACCTAAGAGTGTATGCCACTTTGAAACTACACAATTATTGATACACTATATACAACGATACATACAATAATACAAGTATGAACATATACTGAGCGCGTTTGGCTTCCCGATAACACTATCGCAGCGTTCGGTCCTGTCAATATTATCTTGTTTGTTTTGCTCATTGTATATTACGCTCTGTGTGCAGACCAGATAAACGACTTGTACCAATAATTGCCAAGATAATAAGCGAGTTTAATGAATAGTTAACATTCTTAAATGTCGAAACTAGAGGTATAACAGAGAATAGTGCAAGAGTCTTGCAGAAGTTAGATGAGAGGAAGAGACCAAAATTAAATTTTTAACAGAAAAAAACTGCACTTGTTTGAAGCTCTTATCAGTAGCTCATAGCTAATTTTAAGCCTCAGATCTACCTTCTTTTCAGAGTTCACTAACACCTAAATCCGTTAAATGACATCTGTCAATAGTTTAGCATGTTCCGTTCGTGAGTTTCTTTACAAAAGGCATTAGAGCACTTTACATGGTGGTGGTTTTGTTTACCCTAACTTTATGTCTGATTTGAAACTTGTATTTAACAGTAATTGTTCTAAGAGAGGATAAAAAGTTACTTTTTCAGTTTAGTTTAGTAGTTTAGTTCAGCTTATATCTATATAACTTGTTAAATAAAAACCCTCAAACATTGAAGAATAGTGTGCAAATCTGTAGTTACGAAAACATTCGAAATAATTTAAATTACAATGTAACGTAGTTTACAGGCAAAAAACAAAACTGTTTAAATTATTTAAATTTAAAAACCAATTAAAATTCTTTACGTCCATACTTTTGACCTCATGGTTTAGTATTTTATACCTTCTTGAACAAAATGTTACAAAGTATTTGAGGAATATTAATAGTCCTTTAGCTTTATTTATTTCACCTCGTAATATGTTCTTCTAAGTCGTGAGGGATCTTATACTGTTCTTATACTGCGTTTTATAATATTCCTACTTGATAACCCTGATACAGGGCGGTCAGTTTTGTTTTAATAAAAATATTGTGTATCACTATTGAAAAATATTCATTTTTAAGAAGCTAACAAAGAACTACAAACAACTGTCTCCTTTTACCAATAGATCGCCGTCGGACGTAGCACCAGAGATCACACAATTGACGTGGACTTGACACTGGAGGGGCCCGCTGCGAAGGTCTCGAGGAAGCAGGCGACGATCCGGCTGAGGAACAGCGGAGATTTCTTCATGTCATCGGAGGGGAAGCGTCCTATCTTCGTGGATGGTCGCCCGGTTCTACAAGGCAACAAAGTGAAACTCAACCACAATAGCGTTATCGAGGTTAGTTACACCATTTTATATGTGGTCTAATTAATAAACGAGGTACAGTCCAGCACTTAACGTAAAATGTGCAGAAAAGGTCGATAAATATGAAGCGTCAATGATACGTATCAAACGGCAATGGGGCGTTCGAAGCGTTAAGCGAGCGCACGGTGCGGGTGCCCGCTGCGGAAGTTCGCGTCGTGCCTATTAACCGAATTTAAATAATAAGAAAAAAATCGATGGCCTCGTCGGAACACATCCTGTTGTAGGCGGTGAAAACTATCCGCTGATGGTTTTTGGATTTCTGACAGGCGTCCAAATTAGAAAAAAAAACAAACACGACGCGCGGCCGACCGCAACGCCCGCTTAACGCAACACACACTCTTAATAACTAGTACAATAACAAAAATTCTAAAACCGTGCTCAGTTCGATAATATTTCCATATTATTATGTTTCGTTTTTTGGTACTCGTGACTAAATCAAGTTTGTGTAGTTCAGTATTAAATCATGAATAAGTTTCCATGGTTTTTATTTAGTTGTATATGTATTATAAATTATAGAATTTCACGAATAAAAAACGAAAATCGAAAATTAATGCTAGATTTGCTTTGCGTGAGTGTGTAGCAGTCGATAATCGATATTATGTTTATGCTGTTGATACTTCATATTGAGCAAACAACATTGTGTCAGCGTTTGAACAATATTATTCTTTTGTACTCGAATACCGAGAATTCTTGTGTCTGTAATTTCACTTGCATGTCATGTTTAGATTGTTTTAACATTTTATAGAAAGATTCCAAATGAATCAGGTTGTGCTTCCCGAAAGCGTTTTAATAGTCAAACGAGCGTTAACATTATAGTTAAGCGGAAAACAAGCTGATCGGACGCGACTGACAGCTGCGATAATGATTATACAATCAGAGAAGTTGAAAAATAAACAGATCATAGATCTAAGTAATATAATGGGTTATGTCAAACTCAGCCGACAGATAACGACTTACATGGAATTGACATATTCCGACCAAATGTTTTCAATTTCCCCCATTATACATTGAGGTGTGCAAATTATAAGACGACAGTCGCGGACGTTTTTGTATGGGCGGCAGATAGTTTGCTTTTAGCTTCACTCGTAAAAAATGTGAAATGACGTTGATAGAGAAGGACGGCAGCATTTAGTCGAGTCCGAAGATTTGTATGTTTCGAAGCTTGAAAGCTTGGTTCAGACCTCAAAAAATCGGGAGGTATAATTTATACACCTCTTGCACTACAACTGTTTTGCTTTGTGTTTACCTGAATTCCGGTCGCACAATATCATAATTTCTAATCAGAAAAATTCAGTCGCTCCGGCGGAAGGCACTCAGTACATGTTTTGTTGTAGACCCCGCATACTATCTGAAATTACTGATTTTGTATGCAATTTGACAGCCGCCATCCAAATTTTTCAGGTAATGTGCAGCCAGACTAAATATTTTTTTTTTACAGATTGCTGGCCTACGCTTCGTGTTTCTTATTAACCACGATCTCATCAACGCGATTCGCCAGGAAGCCGTCAAAGTCAACATACCCGTGTAAATTTCAATAAAAAGGTCACGAAACAACTTAGTTTTATTTAGAACACATATATTTGGTCGATTTAAAACAACTTCAAAACAATAAACCACTCTAAAACTTAAACCAACACGAACTGCATAAAAGTTCGGCTCACACTATTCAAAAACTAGTGATACTGTAACCTCTATAACAAAACTATGCGAGTTACAAGTATAAACATATACTTCAACAATCAATGCTAAAAATTAGAACTAATCCGTAACCGTTGCTTAGTGCATCAAAACTAATAAAATATATCATAAATAACAAAAGTGCATAACACAACAAATCATTCTCGAGTGCCTCCTGAATCCTGATACAAACATCGTTACGACGTTACCATCGTCATATGTAAAACCAACATACAGAGTTGAAATCGACACTGAAATATCATAACACGATTGAGCACTCACAAACTGTTTTATACACATAAAACATTTGTACAACAATCAATACATTATTACTTAACATGTAAATTCTTAAAATACCCACATTACAGTAATATATATATAGAGATAACTTACATCGTACGATGTACATCTATGATAAATTATCAAACAGTCAATAAACCACTCAACATTAATATTTCGGTATTACAATAGTTTTCGCTTAAACTAGTAGGTACTTATCTACGAAGGCAACGTTTGCACATAAAAGCACAATATTTGGTATATTTAAGACACCCTGTATATAATATAAAAATAGTCTTTTAAATTTATAGATCAGGATAACACACCAGACTAATAGAGGCTAGTGCTTTATGAGATCAGTGGGCGCAATAGAAACATCGGAATGGAACTATACATCAAAAATATCGCAAAAGCTGCAAACTTCAACAATTACCTACTGTAGCCATTAATAAATTATGGATTATGTAAATAATGGATAGTATAAATTATTTAAAGCCATGGTTGCCAAATATCAGACACAAAACGAAAAAGATAGCCATATGTTTTAAATTCTCCAATAACTATACAATTTGAAAATTTTATAACAGAGTTAGTTTTTTCAAATCGATAGTAGAGACCAAAACAGTTTTTTTTTATCAAAACTAAAACAGTTTTAGAAAAGACCAAATTCCTTTTTTCGAATGTCTGACAGCTTATAGATAACAATAATTTTTAACAATTCATTACTTACGATATCCATGCCGCAATTTCACAAAATTAAAAAAGCTACAGTTTTCAATACATTTTTAATTACAGCGAGGCGGTAAATACGTAAAATGTTTATAAAACAACGCTATAAACCTTGTTTATCCATACTCGACGCTAATTACAACGTAGCTAGTACAAGGCACAATAAAGCATATCATTAAAAATCATGAAAATTTAAAAAAATCGCTTTAAATATATTTGCGGCACAATTTTAACCAGAAACATTTTAATATAATATTTGGACATTTATTTGTAAATTTACTTCAACAAAACCTAAAAAGCGATTAACAGGCACTTGATTTAGTAGGAAGTTCCTCATTTACTTTACTTTGGTTCTTTGAGTTAAAGATATTAGAAAGTTTTTGTTTGGTAAAACATGGCAACAAAATACCAATTATTTCATTGGTTGCAGTACACATAATTTTTTTTTATAATATATACAAAATATATAATATTTTTTATATTTTGTACTAGACTATAACGATTACACGCACACATACAAACTCGAGCGTGCAGTACATTTTATAATTAAATGAGCAATAGCAACTATTTTGAGCTGCGATATTTAATTTACAATAATGATATTTGATAATAACTTTGATAAATATATAATCAGATAGTAATGTATATGTTTCTCTTAATCTAGTTAAACAATTACAAAATATATTTACAGTTGTAACATAATGATTATGGTCGAACCTCACTACAATATTTTAAATAATTCAAATACTCATTTATGGCTATGCGATGGGTGCATTATCGTGGATAAATTATAAACTAACGTTCGCAACAGGTCCTTAACTAAAATGGAATGACGAGATAACTAAAATAGAATTTAAAACGTAATAACAAACTACAGATCAATTTAAATTGCACTAAAATAATACAGTTTAACTATTCTTTGACATCTGAGCATCACTAACGTGCTACAACTAAATTAAAAATTTAAAAGGTAACTAACAATTTAGTCTGCTACAAGGAATGTTTATAAATTAAAGGAAAGGGCGGGATTCGTGAGCTAAAGTATAAAGGTGGTTTAATTTACGTTAGATAAAGAACATTCAACGTACACGAGATACACTTATTAAGCCTATTACCAAGAAAGTAACTATCATTGAAATATCAATTATGCTTGAGACGTATCGTATATTTAAGGTTTCCTTTATTCAAATCATCGCTTTTGGGTTGCGATATAACGAATTTGGCATTGTAAACGGACTTGTATTTTCGGAATTTTTCAAACAATATGTAGGACTTTTTCCTACGACAATATATAGCTTTGACTTTATGTTTTAAAGCCATTTTGTCGATGAAGGTATTTTTTTCAATAAATACCCACGGTTGCCATTTTCTTCCAGTCAAGTCGGGAGTCTCAGTATTGTCGCTTTTAGAGCTACTGCTGCTCGTGTAGTGTGATCCCGACTCATTTTTCTTAATAACCACTTTTGGTATTTGATCTCTCGTTTTTTTATTTCTTACCTTAGAATAATTATATTGAAATTTATCTATATTCATAAGTACATCCTCGAATTTCTGCTTAGGTTTTTTCGATTCCATAGGTGCACTTAAGCTATGCGTTTTAGTAGGTTTTTTATCTTTCTTTGGTACGACTTTGGATGTTTTTAATTTTTTTAACTTGTCCAGGCTGTTTTTTGGCAATGGTAATTTTACCTTTAAATCAGATATTGTTATTTTAATAGGCGGTATATATTTTTGAGCTGCCTTTGTTATTAATGTTCCAGAAGAGTTAATGTTTTGCGTGTATTTCTTTTTTTCTGTTAGCTTGTAACTAACATTACTTTTGATCGCAGGTTTACTATTGTCCAATTGAGATGATTTTGAACGCTTATGGTTAGATATTTTTAATACAATTCCTGGAGATCTATCTTCACATGTCGTAGACGTAACCTCAGGCGAACTTGAATAATTACTAGTGCTAAGTGTACAGCTATATTCTTCATAATCATCGCCATCAGAGTCTTGTTGAATATTTCTTGAATTGCTATGTAATATTTCAGTTTCAGTTTTTTGTATTAAACTATCAAGTACTTCTACATTTTCTTTATCGTCTTGCATTA
>JAOTAV010061396.1:0-40222 GCA_026546445.1 Cyclargus thomasi | reverse complement strand
CCTAATTCTGAAACAAGCACTATTAAAGAATTTATTTTATTTAATACTTTTTAGTTTCTTTTGTACTATTTTAGTTTCTTCCCTTGGAAGTCGGTTTTAATTTTTTGTTAAAAAATAATACATTCTGTGGTAGTCGCTTACAATTTCACAAACTGCTCATTTAAGAGGCTCTCTTAATCAGAATAATGTTGTACACCCTCCAGGGGCTATTAGAACCCGGTAGTCTCAATTCATTGAAGTGGTTATGGTTAGTAACTTTACTTATCTGCGTAATATTATATATAAAAAATGGTAGCCAAAGTGACATTTATTATATATACACAAATTAAGCATTATAAATTTATATTAATAATAATTATAATAAGCAAGTATAAATTTCTAACAAGAATACCTACATAAAAGCTCAGTAAACGTTGTTCAAAACTTACCTTTATTGTAATATTCTATTCATGACTTTGATACATTATTTGGTCGTGTTGACGGTCGGGACAACATGTTTTATACATAATAATAATATGTTGTATAAAACATTCACTAAACACTTTTAAATAACTTAAATATTCAGACTTAAGGGGTCATGACAAATGATTGGCCTTCCGCATGACCGCTTAAATTGGAAACTTGGTAGTTGGTCCACTCATGGTCCTCTATTTAATGGAACTCTAGGATAATTTTGCCTAAAGAAAGCTCTCAATGAATCAAAAATGTCTTACCGCAAAAGAAACTATTGCTGTGTATTGGAGGTCTGAAGTCTGGACAATTCCTCAATTTAAACGAAATAAGAAATAACTAGTATCTTTGAAAAACCAACCATTTTGTGAATTCATTTTAATAAAATTCACGCAAGGTTCTTAATTCTGACCTTTAAGAGCGAAGGTATTTCTCTCGCAATATGGAAACATCAAGTACAAAATTTATTAGGCCCGGTGTTTGGTGAGCTCTCGTCTTAAAAGTTTGAAGCACTCGTAGTATTGGTATTAGGTAATCGACCGAAAACATGGATTCTTGGTCTTAAAGATTTATCGGGGTTTAACAACTTATCGTGTTTGCTGAATGTCAAGCAACGATCATTGGAACAGTGGGTCGTATTTCATTAGCTTTCCTATAATAAAATAATTGAGAGATGCTGTTGCGGGGATGAATCCGGGGTCGAGGGGCGGGCGGCGCCCGGTCCGCCTTCAGTGATCGGCCGCCCGCCCTGGCGCCTGCACGCGTGTCGCCGCCCTACCCAGTGTGTCAAAACACCGTATGTACCAGGGTGGCATAATCGGTGTGGACTTACAGTGATAGTGAGTGAACCTACCGCCGGTCATTTGGAATGCGAGGTAGAGGATGCGGCTATCTATCAGCTGCTGACAACCAACTGATACGTCTAATGACGCCTACCCGGTTTTTCACTCGATCAGTCAAACTGTCCGTTTGTGACATCCATTTCCAATGTTGATTGGAAATGGATGTCACAAATGATGCCCGCTGGTGATTTTTCGTATACATAAAGCATAAGCATTGTATAATGGATAGCGTATCTGCATCGATACTAGCTAACGGTCGATTTGTTGCGTACATTACTTTAAAACCTGTCTACAATAGTGTTTAAATTTTCATAATGCCAAAAAAACTGTCGTTATCCACCCTAATAATTAAGGCCTCTTATTTAAAATTGCTCCTCTCGTGGTATGGTATTATGGTTATCCACGTTTTCTGTTTATTCCACTTCTCGGAATTTCACCTTACTGGAAATTCATTAGTGGGCGGAGTGTTACTTCGTATCGTAACGAAAGACATTATTTAACAATAAAAAAGCAATGGAACTTTATATAGATGAATGAATGTAGGTAGGCTGAAGGCTCTGTTGGCCGAGTCAATAAATTTAAAATTATTACCAATAAGTGTTGCCAGCTTTGCACCAAAATTTGTTTACCGTGCTAATACATTTTTATTACAGCTATAATAAGTCAAACAATGAAAAGACAGACTGGCACACTTTCACATATATTATAATTTTAATACGGTTGATATGTTTACAAAACAAAGAAGCAAATTCATCGCTCTTTTTGTAAATGTAAAAAATTGACACGGTTATCGATTACACGCGGTTAAAACCTGTTAGCAACATTTTGTATAGCCTTTTCTATAGCGGCACTAGAATTCTCAAGTTGTAATAGCCCTAGAACTTTACCTTGCATCTAAACAAAAGGTTGACAAAGGCGAACTTGGTCTTAGTTTGACAGCGACATAGTAACTTTCATGTAGCCATACCTGGAGGTCAGGTCGTTTATTTTTAGACAGTCATTCTTATGCTATAGATTCCATCGCATTAATATATGAATAGGTCTAAAAAAACTGTCCGTTCTTTGGCATATAGTTGTAGATAAAGGTGATAGGTTTAAAGTTAAAATGCCCGGCGGAGACACGGCGGATATGGCGACGAAAACTAACCCAGTCTTAGAAAAGATTAGGGAATCAGGGGAGCAAATAAATTGAAATTCGCCCCGCAGAAGATCTGTGTCCTATTAACTACGCGTAGACTAAAAGATGACGAGTCACGACTCACTATGGGGGGTGTTGACATTAAATATTATGATCATATTAAAGCACTGGGCCTAACGATTGACTCTTGCTTGACATTCAATGCCCATGTTAGCAACGTTTGCCAGGCTGAAGCACGATATAAGCAGCTGGCTAAAGCTGATAGAGTGGGGCTTATAACAATATATATCGCAGTAGTAGAGCCGACTACTATGTATGCATCAGTGGGAATCAACTGTGGAAAAGATGGGAGTCCAAAAAAGGCTCAACACCGTTCAACGGGGTCACAGAAGATCTGCAGAGCATATCGGACCGTATTCCTGAACTCTGCAATGCTCCTGGTCGTGATACTTCTTGGTCTCTTCTTGGTCTCATCTTTATCTCAGAATACTCGAAGTATCGAGGCTGTATGAGATCGGCGGATCTGTCTTCCACTTGAACCGATTCAAGCTGAAGAAGGATCCGTCGTGCTCATGTCAGCCCGGAGCTGAGGAGAGGTTTTCCTCACCTGATACTCGAGTGCCCTATTTTTACCAGCAAAAGATATAATATTGAGCAAAAATTGAGCACATCGATAACGGGTGAGAACCTACATTCTATTCTGGGGGGAAAGAAAGGGAGTTTCTTCTCTATTTCAGTAAAAAGAAAGACGGTAGTAACTACGAGTAGATGTAGGACTTAGGTTTTTTTATAAAAATAAGGGGGCAAACTAGTTACCTGATGGAAAGCAACTACCGCATTGACACTCGCAACATCAGGGTTGCATGTGCATTGCCGGCTTTTTAAGAGGAATACGCTCTCTTCTTGAAGGTTTGAAGGTCGCAGCGGTCCGGAAATACTGCTGGTATTTATCTGTGATATTAAGGTTAGATTGAAAGTTTGTGTCGTGATGTTATATTTTTAAATTTGTTAATATTTATTGTATTTTTGGATTATTATTTAGTAGATTGTTTAAATAAGGTGACATGGTTGTTTAAATAATAATTCAAAAACACAATAAATATTTTAAATTATATTAGCAAAAAACAAACCCTAATAATGTTAGGAGAGAAAGAAAAAAATATAAAAAAAATAATATATTTTTTTCTTCCACCCTTAAAGTTTATCCATCTAAAGCAGGAATGGAAGGAATCGGTCAGATCGGCCTGCGATCAGATCAACCTCTCACATTTGTAGGGACAAATAAATTAATGTTTATTGTATAGCTGTATAATACAGTTGATTAATTTTATCAATAACCATCGAGATAAATCTACTCTAGCCATTAAGTTTAATCCTTCCAAAGCCGCAGTCCAGACTTTTCGATATTGATTTATGTGTTTGTACTCATCTTTCCCACGTTATATAGAGGTTTCTTACCTTAAACGGTAAGTAAATTACGTCTTAGTATGATGCCAGGACCTCGTGTGCGCACTTTAGTCCAAACTTATAGACATAAAGTAAGAATCCATGCCATAAAGAAATCGAAAAAAAAAAATAATGTAAAGAAAATTTAACGGAGAAACAAAAAAGTGTAACTGTAAAAATATGTAAAACATCTTAATTTCCAATCTTGTCCCGTTGCTTCGCATTGATCAGTCCCGCCGAGCCGAGAGGCGTATTCGACGAATTAAAAATGGCATGCTTTGATGAGAGCTCCATTGTTTCGTGTACTCGAAACCTTTTATCTGTGTAAACGAAAGAATGTTACGAAGTTGCCAACGATGTAGAGCATTTGTCTAACCTGGCGCAATCAACAGCGCCGGTTTTAGCCTTTTATTTTGTTTTCTCTTATTTCCGAGGTTACAGTACAAATTTAATTCTCTTGCCATTACCGTGTTTATGTGGGACTTGGGATGTACGTATTTCAGAATTGTGGATGTTCTCGGTAGAGTTTATTTATATTAGTTGTGATAATACACACACATACATAATTTATATTCAAGGTTTCTCTTTGGTGGTATTTGCCCTGATATACAAGCGTTAACGAACAAATATGGGGAATTAAATATAGAATCCGTCTTTTTGACAATTTTGCACTCATGATAATTGTGGATATCTTTTATGTCCTATTGTGTGTACGAGCCTCTGATTCGGACGTAATCGTCTCTAATCATTAGTGACGTCAGCACATGGTCTCCGTTTGTAATTATGTGCATAATGAAATTAGTCTCGGCTAATGAGTTTGGTGCTGAATGTTACTGTCATTAGTGTGACACGAATTAGATATAATACTGTGTTCCCGAGACTTATTTTTATACTTAGCAATATGTGTGCACTGTGGAAATCATCATCAGAATATTAAGGGACCGTTTTACCGCTTCCTAATGAGTGTCGTCGTAAAGGTAATGCACGACTCACTTGTCAGACTAACCTAACCTATACGGCAATTATCAGGAAAGATGAAACAGGCCTTGAATGTGCAGTTAATAGGTTTACAACAGTTATAAGTTCTATATATAAAAAAATAAATATATAAAAAAATAATTAAAAAGAGTACTATTACTTTAAGTAAAGGAAAACTTTTTAGAAACTCAAGTTTTTTTTGTTAAAGTGTACGTTGTTTGCTAATTATGATACTGAGATTTTTAATGACATAAAACCTGTACTATATTACTGTTGAAATTTCGTGAAACACGTGTGAGAAAACTGAGTTCAATCTTTATGAAAGAAATAAAGTCATATTCAGGCTTTTTGTGTTTTGTAGTCAACGAGTGTCTCAGACAAATATATCCTAAAGAAATGCAATTTACATCAAAAAGATTGCACGATTTACTTTTGTATCTCTTTTAGGTTATGCTATGAGGTTGTTACACTTTTTTACAGTTTAGTTGGTAACTGTACGATCATTTTGTTTTTATTAAAAATAATACAATTATATATTACTATTTTTTGCCCGCGAATTTGCTCACGTGGAATTCAAAAATCATGTAAAAATACAAATATATTGGAAACATGATGATATTCCAAGACAGACCATTATACTAATGGTCTTGGAATATTATCATGTTTCCTTCAATCGACTTACTTGTAAAGATAATACTATCCTTACACGTAAGTCGATTGGTGACAAACAAATAGTCAAATCATTTATTACTAAAGATCTTTCTCGGGGTTTTCAAAGAAAACCAGATTATAAACACGGTAGCTTATTTAAGTATACATCGAAAAAGTTGTCTGTAAGTTAAATCTGGAATAGAGACGGAACGGATAAGTTTAGATTATTCTAACAGCCAGGTTGAGCTCTATACGGATCCTTCATTGTCGATAAATATGCGACTGCAGTAACATTGAGCAGTTTTTAACGATGCTCCATCTTGGAGTGAACTTATCCTTGCTCGTTTCAGAAGCAGTCTAAACTTGAGTCTTATAATATTTGGTACTGGCCGTGGAACTATAATTTAAAAATTTGGTCAAAGTATAGGTAAGAATTTATTCCTCGAAAGCATTTAGCTTCAAAACAAAATTGCCTTTAACTTGGGAAAATGTAGCTTTCTTTCTCCAGTCCTTACCTCTTTATAATATTAGTAAACCTATGGTTACATAGTAATTAGTTTTACAATATTAATCTATTACGTTATAAATTGATAAAATAAAATAGGTACAATATAATTTGCTTCTTTAAGCTAACGGCAATCACGCTTAATTGTGCATATGGATTTAAGCGTTTTGTGAAGATGGTTAGTCACTGCATATTATTTTTAATGTATAACAGCTCTACGTGCCTCGTATAATGACGAAGCAGGTGAGCTATTTGTGCAAAAACAACATAAACGTATAGCACGGGCTCACCTTTCTAAAAACAGACTTTCAGCAGACAATGTGCTTTCAGCACACAATGAAGTAATTTTCATATGCGACTCGCTCATGCGAAGACTGTCTTTTCATGGTGATGTGGACGAAAAAGTTACTCGGAAAAAATGGAAGTTTGAATATTAAAGTCTCATCCAGGGATATTTTATACCCTAACGCCCAAAAACATTTGGAAAAAATAAAATTAATAAGATTTTAGTAATATTGTATTGAACGCTATAAAATGTATTTCAATTACGGTTCAGATCTTTCAAAAGTCAATACACACAACAGAATAAAAATGCGTTTTATGAAATCATTTATTGATTTCATAAAACGCATTTTCATTCTGTTAACTCCGCAGTAATTAAGATATACAAAGAACTTTGTTATTGGATTCCCAAAGTCAGTGCTGGTTGTTGACATTACTACCTTTCATCCCTCCAAATTACAGACAGAAATCTTTCGTTAGTCTCTACGAGGTAAATTGTTTCTTCCTCACTGTACGTGGATTTAGTGATGATTGATTTAATGTATAATTAGTGAAGTTGGGTTTTAATTACGAAATGGTTCTAATGTAATATATCAATCGGAAATCATGTGCATTCTGATGACGTCACATGTCCAAAGTTCTGTGGTTTGAAGTTTGATTTACGTAAAATGAGAAATAACAATTGGGACCTGTTCCATAACTTTCTGATAGGTGGCAGATAGCAGTAGAGTTTACGCTTGCTTGATGAAAGGATGTTGGCTGCTGGGTGCTGCTGATGCTGATAGTAATGATGTAGTGTAAAATGATACCACTAGTTGCTTGATAATAATGATCGACTTTATTTTAACGAAATGCTTATATTTATACATAAAAATATGATGAATGGACAAGACGTAGGAGTTTAATAACATGCTGGACCGTACAGATAGGCTAACCACAACTTATCTGATTATGTCCAAAAGTAGTGGATAGCCTACTCTATACATAACAGGATGTGCTGAAACAACCTCCTATTATTTTGATGTTTCCTAGGAAAGTGGATAGAACGAGGAACAAAGCTGCTATAATGTTGCAATATAATAGCGGAATCGGAATAGTGGGCCCTGATGATGTGCCGGGATACTATTACATTAGATGATGCCATAAATCACTAGTAAATGTAATTGCTTTTACTGACTGATCGACTTTCCCTTAACGTACTTCATCACGTAGTCCCATCAGCATGATTATTTCTTCGCCCAGTAGTAATACCTCAAAAGTATTCCAACTGTTGCATGGCAGACTTAGTGCGAATAAAAAATATTTGTATCGTAAAAGTGTAGTAAAAATATTTCATTTTGCGTTATTAAAAGCGCCGTCGTGGAATTTGTAATAAAATGTCGCAGGCCCCTGCAAAATTCATCAGAAATAGAATTTTAACGTCCGTCCGCTGTCTATGCTGACCCTTTTGACGATACTGTACGGTGCGAGGTATTTTCTTATTGAGAGTATAATTTTTCAACGGCACTCCAACTTTATCGTCTTCCGCCATGGAGAGCTCCTCGTGCTTTTATATTTTAATAGCCTTTTCGTTTATTATCAAACGCTTTATTACTTATTCTATAAACGTATTTACAGAGCGTTCTACGAAGTACGTCGGTGCTACGGTAAATTTTTAGTAATTCATCTTCTGTGTTTTCTTTAATCGAGTATTTAAAAACGTTTTCGGCTCATATTGTATGTGTCATCCTGCAATATGACCAAAACAATCTCGTCAATATGTTAATCTGGAAAGCAATTACCTGTTATTGAGTCATGTTTGATCCGATTCGGAGCCGGGCGGGTCTAATAAAAGGTAATAGCTCCCGAGCCGGCCGTTCCTCATTTTTTTAGTGATTACAGCGAGTCCGACGGATTCTCTAATCGGATAAATCCCTTTTCCTATTCACTACATTTCGTTTCAGTTATTACATTTACAAAGGGTAAGGAAAGGGTAATAAGTACGGGGCGACTATCGAAAAAGTTTAACAGCTACGAGTCGAATTGACAAAAACAAAGTTAACGTCGCTTACGAAAATGTTCGGTTTGTAGCTATTATATTCTTAACGACTAAAATGCGATAAACAATTACCCATGAAATATTTTCAAAGGTATTTCTTATGCGTCCTTAAGCAATGAGATATCTACCACTCAGAGTCTACATTCCCAAAGATACGCAAGAAAGGGTCCTAACAACGTTCGTGCAGAGTTTACTCTATCATTATTTCATAGCGAAGAGTCATTTCATAGCCGAGACGGTCTCCAATAGACATTTGCGCTAGGGGCGTGTTCAATCTTTCAGTTCAAAGACTGTAGATATTATATTCTAGGCTTTGTCTGCAAGTATTACGCCCGTCGGAGCGTCGCCCGTCACCCGCCCGCCGCCGGCCAGGACCGTATTGTTTGACTTTCCGCCCTATGCAGCAGATATCAAATTATTCACAGAAAAATATTAATTCAGAAAATAAAAGGCTGTAACGTTAACGTTAAAAATACATATACTAAAAGCCAGTTGACAGATGATGATTGACCAATAATATATACTATGTTTTTATATTACGGTTGCCACTGAAACATTTCTTTGATGGTAACCTATACCTAACGGTATATTAAAATGGAATTGGCTAAAATCTAAGGGCAGACTGAATATTTCTCAGAAGGTTCAGATCGTGTGGGTATTGATTGAATGTGGTATTCTGTTTTCAAAAGTGACTCGGTAATCTAAGTAATAAAGATAATACCTATCTATGGTTACCGCATAATAAATATTTTAACTTTAAAATAACTAGAGGAGTCTAAAAGCCGGCTTAAGTCCATCTAGTAGGTTGTAAGTACGCTTAGAAACTCTCATGGGAGACCGGTCCCGCCTTGTCTATAAGAGATTAGGCGAACGGCTCGGGAAATCTCCTCAAATTGAGCCCAACGGGTATTGGTCGCACGAGCGTAAAACAATTACTTTTTACATAATATTATTAAATTGACTATTAGGAAGTCTTTATTGTAGGTGCTCTAAATAAATTATCGAGGAATAGAATTTTCGTACATACAAAAGCCATTTTGTATGAAGTTTTGTGCCTCAAATTAAAGATTGAGTATTTAGAATTAAACTTAGGATTCTTCTGTGGATTTAATTTGTTTATTTTGTGTATTCCACTAAGTCAGTGATGATCAACATTTGGTCAAACTCTTTGTAAATTCTTTTCGTACATTAAAATGCTCAGAGCGAATTTTGTGCTAAAGTTGTCCTACAACGTAGCGTGAAGTGGTGACCCTACTTCGGTGCGGTGTCGAGTGTTTAATTGTGAGGGGTCAACATTCTTTCTTAAATATTTAGGACTGCTACACCCCTTAAGCTACACCCGTATATTTTGTTTATATTTTCCGCGTCAGATTTTTGGGTTTACTCGCACCTTTTACGCCGTTAATCTACTTAATTGCCGAAAAAGCCTGCCCGGCAGCCCCATTATAAAAATTCAATTAACCGTATCTACATTACATTTACCGAGTCGCTTCGTATTTACCGACAAATATTATATTTAGGAGCACATCAGTATGTGCATGTTGACAAGAGGCCTATGATGTTTTAGGATTATGAGATAAATTCTAAAGGCGGCGATGAAGGTGCTGACATTTTGGAATCGATTGAGATGGAAATTGGGGTGAACGCGGTACACATAATTATGGAATCGGAGCTAGCTAGCAGCTAATATTATAAACAGTGACACAATTTAAACACGAGCGGAACGCTCCAGGCGAAACGCAATTGTGTATTCAGCGAACTGTACCGACTGTTTAATGTTAAATGTCGCATCGATCATAACATTTCACGGTCTGTCGATGAAACTCCACAAATAATCCAACAAAATACAAAAATAAACCCTCTAAATAACTTGTTTGTTCTTGGAGTGTATTTTAGTTTTAGTAGTGTAGAAATATTTTCAAATCTAATTAATTTTGTTTGATTACTTGAGGCTGTTATTCTCGCTTACATTGTGAAACCGTCGGCTAATAGAATTATAATTAGTTCAAGAAATTATAATGATTGTTCACTTCATTGGCGAAACGGTTAATAAATTGAACTAAACGTCTCAAATTTGGGGCTTGTCTTACACCAAAAATGCATAAATAAAAAAAAAACAATAAGATATGAACTCTCATTTATCTCTAAATTGTAATAAATACAATTAAAATAATACAGCGCACATTATAAACATAGGTAGTATTTCCAATAGCGCAAATAGCAATATAGCGCTCAGATAGCTCTAATCGAAGGCTTCAGTGCGTTTCGGTAAATGGTGCATATCGAATATCAACACCGAGTGAATTAATTGTAACTCGACCACCCAACCAAACATCCAGTCTAGAGACTTCAAGTACTGTGAAACTTTCACGTTAATTCGAGGAAAATCTTCGGTTGGATTTCAACTCTGGGACTTTGTAATTAGAATCTGTTGGCGAGCACGCAAATAACTTTAAAGAACATAAACGATAGAGGGTAGCCTACGTTCTGTTAATATCAGTATATTTAAATTTATTTTTGTAAACCTTTTACGGGTTCGAATCTTGTGAACTGAGGGTTTTTCCGGGAAGCTTTGCAGGAACAATGGGAATTAAAATACGACTTCCTTCCTGTTGTCATTTAGAAATACCGGTCATAAAAAATATTATCAGTTCAGATTTCATAGAATGAAGTTAATTTAATGTTTATACAAAAAAACAAAAGACTCGTGTATGACGTTTGAGTATTTTGACGCAAGAAATTAGGTACCTCGGAATATTCGTGCACACAATTTAAATGTGGAACTTGTTGTTTTATCAAGTTTCTCCGAGCGCTGTCTGTCGTACGAAGTGTCCGCCTACCCTAATTGAGAAAGTTAAGCAGAGCGCGAGAAATTCTTTAAAGGCCTCCCTGCGCTCGGCCGATACCGACTTCGTCCTTCAGATTACGACGATCTCGGATTCCGCCTGCAAATTTTATCCTGAACTTGCTCATTCGAGTTTGTTATGCTAGAATGAACCGGGGTAACTTATACGAAATATGTAACTCGTGGTGAAATACGTTATGTCGTGTTTCTAATGGAGATGAGTACAATATACTGGATATGCATTATTTTATCGGATATTATCATCTCTATACTTTTAAATCGTAAAAACTAAAAGTATAAATTGTGACCTATTTGTTTTCATTTCCATATCAAACAAAATAATTTTCCGATCGTGACGCAAGTGCTCGTTAAATCACTTTTTACGTTTTCGCTACGTAAGTCACATGTGTATCAATTAATACTAGGGTTTAATATCGAAATGGAGGTATTGAAAATGACACGAGAAGATTAATCGTGAGCGTCCGTACACGGTACACGGGTGTGGATCTCCGTGATCGATACCGTGGCTTGCTGTTTTATTTGTTTGCGTACGTGTGCCAAATAGGTCCGAACTGACTATTTCAGTATATCCATTAGCTGATTAATAATTCGGAGATGTGTAGCTTAGCTGTACTCTGGAGGTTGGGGTTGATAAAAGCACTGTGAAAGGCGCGCATTAGTAATTTAGTATGTCGTTGTTGAACTTTACCTTTGTAAATATTTCTGCTGTGAAAAACAAAGTGAATGACGCATAGATTTATCTCTGAGTGAAACATTTTTTTTTCATTCAAATTCTTTATTAAACAAACAATTATATACAAAGGTATAAATAATGCAACGTACATCACTGCATTATTTATACTTTTGTGCGGCCGATTTCTGTCGAGGAAGCCGTAGCCTAGATCGTCGGTTTAACTTTGATTAAAGCTTTTTAATGAGCTCCAGCTTTGAATTGTACTGCCGATAAATGTCTTTGATTATACCCTTACATAATAACTGAAAACAGGTTGAGGAAATCGCGAAAATTCGTAATTAACCGAGAATGTTAGAATTGAAATACCGTTGTTTTCAACAATTTATGGGGCAATTGTAGCTAAATCATTATTAGTTAATATTGTTTTAATGTTAAACTAAATATCTCACTAACGAGGCTGCTAGTATAGCTGATGTAGCAGTTAAACGAGGTTTTGTCTGTATCGTAATTTCTAATTACTACGTAGTAATGAATATTCTAACTCAAAATAGGCTCTATGTAGAGCGGACCTAACATATGTAGATGAGTTCAAACTGCGTTACCACCCTTTTATTGAGGAATTTGCTACGGGAATAGGGCTGCGGTAAACACACTCTTTACATAAAACACAGTACAACGCCATTTCACGCCGGTTTTTTGCGGGTTCGTGCTACTTCTACGGTTGAACTCGTGCCGAAGGATAGCAAACAACTTATGATAATGTTTTAAAGAGCAATCGAGAATTCTCGCTGATGAAATACTTGAAGTTTATCGGGAATTGTTGTGGCTTATCAACTCTGAGAATTATTAAGCCGAGACGCGATTCATATACATGACGCTCGAAACTTAAATCACCACGACATGCTTAAAACTCCAATGTTTTAATCCATATTTAAGTAATGTTTTTGTTGTAAGTTACTTCATAAACGATAAAAATTTACTAATGTGTGTTCTCGTTTATAGAACAAAAATAAATTTTTATAACTCTTAGTTTGCCTTAGTTCATTTTCGAAGTTATTTAATAAAATTTTTAATAAAAATCTTGTGAGCGAGACTGTTTTGCTCTAACCTATAACCTTTTTTATGTTACTACTAGGTAATGCAGTCACGTAGTCATTTGAAAAGATAGTAAAGTTTAAAAGAATCGCCAGCAGTTGTACGGAGGCGACGTTTTTTACCACAGAGTTCTGATACACAATAGTAAATCGGAATTCTGGAGCACTTTTAAGTTCTAATTAAAACAGGTGCTAGCAGTGCTATCGCATGCCCTTTTTTATATATTTTACGCCTTTATATTTGTGATTTCCGCAACTTTTAAAGCGGTTTCAATAATTTGTAGTCTTTCAAGTCTTCTTTCGATGTAGTGGTAAGTTCTTACAGTGTATCAATAACAAGCACTTAGCATTGTACATTGTATTTATAAGTCCTGTATCCAATGTTTTACTTTGAGATATTGTTACTTTTTTTTCATTTTAAATTTAATTTTTAATATATATATATATACACAATTTTTATGTTATGTTCAGTTGAATATATGTATAACTTATACGTGTTACTACATTACGTCGGCGAGCGGGTCGACCACGAGCAGAATAAATAAAAGTATTCGCTGCTATTCCGAAGCTCGTTCTACCCTACATACTTAGAAATGTTTCCACATGACAACATTTTGTTATACTTTCTTCAAATAAATGAAATTCTAATGTTAAGTTGTTTGGAATTGTATAGATCTTTTTGGAAAGTAGGGTATTCAATGTTAAACTAGCAAAATAATAATTTCGCCTTGACCCTTAACTCTCGAAAAATGAAAGTTACAAAAAATGCTTAAGAGGATCTATAAAAAAGATTTTTTTTACGCTGTATATTCTCTCACATTAGCATTTTCATACCAAAAATCTTTGCTCTCATATCGCGCCGCAGATAATTCGAGGGATACATTTCATTCGCCATTTGCGTTTACTTAAAACATTTTAGGGTTGCTGACAAATAAATTGAAATTAAATTCTGTGAAACGACTAAAGGGATTTCAGTGGAATAATGTAAAAAGTTCCCTCGATATGACCTTTCCAATTATTTATATGCCGGCGGAGAGAGATCGGGTCGGCGGCGTAAATAATTTGATTGGTCGCTTACAATGGCGGGCACAAGTATGGGCGAAGGACTGAATACGTCATGATTGAGGGCTGTTACGTGAGACCCCGTACTCGCTATTTCGGCACAATGAGCCCAATCAGTACCGAGACTCGTCGGTGCTGCTAATTTCATGTATTCCTAGTGACATTATAGCTAACATTTATTAGTCTTATGGATGTCGCCTGCAACTTCGTGCACGTAGGCGTTTCAATGTGAAAGTGTCCCTATCTGTTTATATATGTGATTGATTGTACTGTTGATTAATGGTGGAAATTTATGTTCATCCTTAAAGAAACACTTTTTCCACTTGCACCAAAAATGCAAGAAAAGTGTGTTTCTTTAAGTATCTGTTTATTTCTTTCACATGTTGGAACTGGTAAACTGAATTTGATGAATATGCAGAGTTCAAAACTGTCAGGTAATGATTACAGACATTAAAAGTAACTTTTTTGAAGAAAAATCTACTATTACCGGCTAATAAATTCGCTAACAAAGCTGCAGGTGATGAACATTTTGGAACTCCACATTCCACTTTTAATTTGATTTCCAATTAGTTCGGTACGCAAATTGTAATACTTTTCGCTTTAGGGGATTAAGCCTAAAACTAAATTTAGAATATTTCGATGAAATCTCGCGTTTCGTACGTACTGTGTACAATTTAATAGAGTGCAAGTCAATAACGCGGGCAAATAAAGCGCGGTTCGGTAATACAATAACGGATCCCGCAAAACGGGGTTTTTGTGCGTTTATGAGGTTCGGGATCCCTTGAGTATACCTTCGTCATTTTCTGGCGTGATATCGAAATCTTACTCGTTTACTATTCGTATCTAACGAGGTGCAATTTTTTATACAGTATTTCCATTTCATAGTATAGGTATAAGCTATGGAGATCGTGAACTCATAACATATATTGGTAAAAGTAATGGTCAATGTACCTTAAAAAAGAAATTCGCAAAAAGAAAATATAATAGTTGCGACACGCAGATTAAATAAAGACACCACTCGTTTCATTTAACCTAGAAAAACATTTTTTCCATTACCGTGGCAAGTTAATTTAAAATAATCTCGTATAAAATATAAAAAATATAATACAAAACGATATCTGAATGCAAAGCAGTTGTTTGCCGCGATCGTGTGTAGGCGTAAAGATCACGCTTCGTATGTAAATCGGATGGGTTAGATAGGGACGGTAATCACAACATCGATGGATGTGTATTTACACTCCCTCATTAGTAAATACACCCGAGGAGGTTTCGCGTTACTCTACTCTAGCATAAAATTACATCTGTTTACTAGCAAACATCGGAGAATCTGTATGTATTAAATACTGCGTATTACGTATAGGAATTTACATCAATCAGTTGAGGCAAAGTACATCACAAGTGTACTAGAAAGTATTAGTGGATCTAGATTAAGGCCCAATTTATTGAAGGTTGATTGATCCGCACAACCACACTGAAGTTCTGCTCATATTATAATAATACATTGCCTATGTACAAAATCAGACATGATAGAAAAGTATAATCTAATTACGAACTCGTAGAGTACAACAGGGCATATTTGTTTACGATTTACTACCCCAACGATGACCTTAATGTTGATAACCCTATGTTTACTCTGTTCCCAAACAAACGTACTTTGACCGAAATTTCCCATAGTTAACATACCGAACGGACTGTATAAAACTACACAAATATTGTTTACCGGTCGAGGAACCGAAACAAAGTGTTTAGTCTTATATAACCTAGTCGACGGTACCACATTAAGGCTGGTTAGCGGCGCAAAATATTTCAAGCAGGTAACATAATATCGGTGCAATATTGGGTTTATCGTCGATTTTTAGCTCCCGGCTAGCGGTAACGATGAGAGTCGAGCACGGCCGGTTGTTACCGTTTACTTTTACAGCGGTTTGGCGAGATTTTACCGACTGAATACATAAATCACGCGCGCAGTTTGATGCGATACGTGTATCCGAAAATTCTACAATTTTTTTGACCGAAATATCGAGTTGCGGGCAAAAACGTTCCCCGTAATACCGGCCTTGCAAACGTATTAATCTGGCTATCAGTGCTACAAGATGTATGTATGCGCATTAGTCTACTTATGTACACTGTTAAAAATTTCCATAGTAAATTTACTAAATTTGTGTAGGAAGTTTTTTCGCACTACATTTTTAGAAATGTGAAACTCAGTCATGCAATTTTACTACATAATTTATTACAACTCAGTTTCACATTATCAGTCGCAAAATTACCAATCATTTACTAACACTTTTAGTAAGATCACTCTACTTTATTTGTAATTTTAAGAAGCCAAATTTATCAAACAAATCTAGAAATTTTACAAAAATTGAGAATTGTAAAATTAGACAACACTTATACGTAGAATAAAATATTGTAAAAATACAATCAGAATTAAAAAAAAATGATTTGTAAATTTACTATCATTTCTTGTGATTACTATTGCAAATTTTCGTTAGTAATTTTACTGATAATATTAATGAAATTAAATTCCAACTCTATATAGCAATCTTACAAAATTTTAAATTTAATCCTGCAACTTAGATTTGTAAAATTACAATCAGTATCTGAAAAATACAGAATATTTGTAAGAATGCTACCTACTTCGTATTTGGGCTATTACAAAATGTAATATTACAACAAATGCGTGTTTAAATTCCAATTAGGATGCATTTGAGTAGTAAAATTGTAGTAAATTTACAAATTTTTTTAACAGTGTAGGTACATTCAACTTAATCATTTTATCGTGTTTCAATACGTATTACATATTACTAGATACGTTTTTGTGGAGTTGCTACAAAAGAATTGTGTTTAAAAAATCTGCATTGAACACATTTTACAAAAATACCTACTATTTGTGGTGATGGTATTGTTAAAATAACAGAAATTCAGGCTCCAGTTCCGCAGGCCGCTGAACCATTTCTGTGGTCTGCGGAAAAGTAATTTCGTTACAGTGACTCGGTCGTGAGGCGTTACATATAAAATGTTTCGCCTTTATCATATCGCATGCCGTTTAATACCCGCCTGAAAAATCACTGTATTTAACAAGTTTCACAACATTGAATTCATCACTTTATTTTTACATACTCCAGAACAAGTTTCAACAACGATAAGAATTTAGATACCGTACTTTGTAGCAAGTTACATTACACAGTTTTAAGAAACTAGTTGAACGGAATGCAGATATGCTAGCCATTTTGCGCAATGCTATTTATGTATTTTCCAACGTTTTCTCTCATCACAGAAACGAGAGGACTTGTGACTTACATCAAAATGGATTGATGTGATAGAAATAAACCGAACAGTGGTGGAGCTGCGAGTACCGAGTAGTCGTGAACACTATGGAAATATACGTAATGGTGGGAATGGCTGTTCTCATCTATACTCTGCTGGTAGTTCTCCTCAAAGGCGATTGCTGTAAACCGAACGACAAATGCGAATGCGAAGAGTGTAGGGACATGTCTCAATCGAGTAATCAGGCATTTACCCCTACAGTCTTATCGGTTTCGTCTCGAGTCGACATTATCGATCGCTCTTAAACGAGTAAACGCTCCAAACTCTTCAATCTAATATGCTAAGTTTAGTGAACTAGTGCCAAAAAGTTTTGAGAACTGACTTCGCTAGTGTTTTAGTAAGAGCGTACTTTTAAAAGTGTTTATCGTGAGTGAGTGATGGTGAAGAGGTCGTTATGGACCCCCTAGCCCGTCTAATGGAAGGCGCGCCGCTGCCTAGCGTGCTGGGCGCTACCAGGGACGCACGACCTCGAGGAGCTCTGGTGCACGCGAGCCTGGCTGCGGCGCCGCACCTCGGGGACAAAAAGGGCAGACACCTCACGGGCACCTTCTGTCTCACAGGAGACACAATGGAGGGCATCATACAATGTCTCGTATTTCTAAAAGCTTTTTCGGTAAGTTTTTAATGTAATCCAGTATCGTATTTCATCAAATTGTTCCTAATATTGTGTATGTTATACGCACGATTAAACAAATTGATTCATAAATAGGGCGGGAGGACGTACGTTATTTATTGAGTTGAATTTTTTCAAACTAGCTTAATATTGAGTAATGTAAAACGACTATAACTACTGACAATATTTCCACGTTTCGACTAAAGTAAATATCACAAATAGTGAAATGGGAAACAACCAAAACTCGTAGCTTTCAGCATGATTGAGTAAGCAACATGTTACTGACATCGGAATTTGGATATCGTTGTTCTGTCGATGTCGGTTACGCCCGCGCCTCTCGCCAGCTCAATTTGAATGAAATAGTATGCCAGTGTGAAGTGGGGTGTTTCGCGTTTCTATCGTGCCGATTGGTTTAGTCATGTTGAATACTATCGTTTGTTATTCAAATTCAAATCTTTTATTTCAGGTATTACAAAACACATATTATAAATACCTTAGAACCAACATACATATTTGTTATATAATAAATACCTTAAAGACTAACATACATATTAATATTATATCCTTAAACCTAACACTTTGTTATGTACTATCGGCGATATGACCCGCTTCGTTCCGGAGTCTCCCCCGGAATCTTCGATAGGCTACACCCATCGGCCAGAACTCCTCCGCCTCGAATGTCGACAGTAGATCCATCGGTACTCTCACAACAAAGGAGCTAATGTTAATTTTGTAGCGAGACTGCAGACGCTCGACCCTCAGGCGAAGTGTCGTCTTCTTCTGAATGTAGTCCACTTTGCACTTCCTCATCACACCTCCTGCTCTTGGCCTTAGCAAGTCGAGAAGACTCGACAGCCTTTCAACTCTTCGTAGCCTTGCGGCTTTCTTTCTCCCCATCAGCCTTAGTCGGCGGGGGAGGGGCGGGGCGACCGACAACAGTCGCATAGTTACGCTGAGTCTGCTGATTCAGCGTCGGTACATCCGGGAGGGGAAGGCGGGCGGGGACGGCAGCGGCGGTGTTCGTTGACCAGGGCGAAACTGCTGACGGGCTGAAACCGATCGCTTGCGCGCCTCGTCGTACGGTGACGTTTGCGGCATCAGGTGACCTACATATTGAATTACCGCTCTAACTGCGATAATTCCTTACGTAGACCGCTCATGGTAGATTCTAATGCCTGCAATCTATCGCGAACTCCGGCCAGCTCCTCTTTCAGGAACCGGATGTCCTTGAGCAAGCTGACGACGTTGACGTGGTCCAGGGTCACGGGCGGTAGCTTGTGTAGCTCCTTCGCCACAAAAGCCGGCACCTCGTCTGGATCCGTCTACTTTAGCAGGGAGATGATGTCCTGCACACTCTTTCCGTACCATCTCTTCGTCGCGACGGCATGTTCGCGCTCTGTCCGTGCGTTTCGTACAGCAGCTGCTTCCCTTGACAAATCTCCTCACTGGTGAAGGAAGACTTGCAAATCTGCATGATGCTGACCTCGTCCATAGTGTCTATGGCATGCTGGATGAACGCCAGCAACTTGTTGGCCACAAGCGCCATGGTCACGTGCAGCGGCAACGTGCCGCGCGATTCGCAAAAATATTAATTACTTAATATTTGCAGTGTGTGTAACGTGGAGTACGACCGGTCGCTAGCTCAACACATTACACATGATTATAGCATAATATTATTAATTCTTTTGCCACATCAGCGAAAAAAAGCCATTATAGAAATCATAGAATCATAGAAAAGCGCGAAACAAAACACTTTGCTTTTCTTTGTGTTAAATTTCCGTAGCTATATGTACATATCTATAACTTCTCTATTATATTTCTGTATCAGAAACATAATTATTGTTCAATATCTAAAACGTCCGAACCATTGGTTCTGTTTGTGTGCGATGAGATAGAAAATCACACGTCGTCATAGCGTCGAATATTCGATGTGTTTTGTGACGCGCGGCGCGGCAGTATCATTCCCACTTTTATAACTTTTACACCCCCTACCCCCCGCCCTCGTAACGATCCAATGTTTTATTTTCCTGTTTGAGTGATGCTCTATTTAATAGAGCTAAATAATTCTCAATTAATCAATGTTTTCAAAGAGTATTTCTGATAAGGAAGAGATTTTTTTCTCTCTGCAGCTAATAACCACGTTATTAGAAAATCTTAAAGTCCAAATATTCTAATAATATGGTTACTAGCTGCAGATTGTTAAGCATTATCTAGGTCTTTGACAACAAATGTATGGCAACGTACCAAAATCTTAATCTTGTTAAAGATTTTGTTTCTGATATTTTTAGATATGTTCATTACCTTATAGTGTAACTGTTTGTTTTTCTAATAAAATAAATATGTAATCGCTTGAGAAATGTTTAAATGTCTCGCATTCCGTAAATTTAAACTCAATACGAACTTCTCGCTTTTAAGACGCTCTAAAAGAAATAGGTGCTAAAGTCCGGGAAACGGCAGATGTGTGAAAATACAAAATGGACCCGCGTAAAATGATTTTTACAAGGCAGTTGTTACCGCGACGTCGACATATCACAGAGATAAAACGGCACGATATAAAAGTAAGCACAAACTTAAACTGCGTGAAGTCGCAGGTGGAGAGCTCCCGCAAAAACGAGTGTATATTGAGCGCGAAGGCGACGCAAATGATCCTAATTTCGTTAACATCTTTAAGCCGCTCGTCCTCCTATCTTATAATTTTGTCAACGTTCAACCGAGTTAGCTCGAGCCCTTTCCGACACCGCTCCGGAGCCGCCGGATCGGATGTAACATTTTAAAAGTAAATTGAGCGAAGCGGAATTAATTTGAATTAATGCGATATGAAAATAAAAATGTCCACGTTTATATTTGAAAAACAAATTTAATTTATTTGGAGATGTTTCAAATTAAGAGCGAAAGGGATACCTGACGTCGGGGAAAGGTATTAGGAGACGTTTATGCTTATTTATTTAATCAAATAATGAAACAAGGAAGCCCCGCTCCGGTTGTGCAAATATATTTTGAGGATAAGGCTTGATTCCATTCAAACAATTCGAACGTCGATTTCGTTTAATTTGATTTCATTTCTGTTCACGTTTTTAATGAATGCTTCTAATTGAGTTTTCCTTAACTCGGCCGCAACCTCCTTCTTTTATTTATGGCTCAACATTATACGTAAAGGGTCCTATAAAAATAAACATAAAAATTTCATAACACTTCCTAATGGATACCTCGGGGTCTTACATGGTTTTAAAAATGCGGCATAAAATCGTAATAAAGAAAACACAAACCAAATTGTTTCGTGAAGGCAATATTGCAGATAATAAACGGCTAACGGCTAACACTGATATTGAGTCTCGCCCCGCGCCGCCCGCCTGTGCCGCCCGCCTGCGCCGGAAAATTCGTAGCAGTGTAGCAGCCGCCGAAGCGAATATACGCTATATACGAATGTATAATACGAATGTAAAGACTTTTTTTATATTTTTGCTTCCAATTGGTAAAAGTTTTCTTTGGTAAAAGATAAATAAAGAATACATACCGACGATAATAAATACTACCCACTTATTACTGTCGGTGAAGGTTTAATTTATTAGAAAAATCTATTCGAAATTACGTGAAGCTGATTGAAATGTGTTTTGGAAGAGTACAGTTAATATGATAAATTCTTACTCTTTATTATTTTAAATATTCTCTAAAATACATAGTAAAATATCACAACGTTGTACAAAGTTTTGTTCAAACCTTCTGTAATAGGAGTGCGGAAAAAGCTTGAGAATGTGGATATTGTTAGATTCGTCGATATTGTTACATTCGTATTGTTTAGTTAGAGCGGGTCCGGGGTTCATTGTGTTCGGTAACGGCGACGGGCGAGGATGCCGACTCCCAATTGAAATTCACTCCAGAGGGATTTTAATGGACTCCAGGCAAATCGGTGTTTTGGGAGTTCTCCGGAAGATTATGAATAAAACATGTCTCACTGGAAGAATAGAGGGCTCGCCTTCGGTGACAAATTTTAAACTACTTAGGAATAATTTAAGGAAACCCAAAGATATTTCGGATTGAAATTCGAAATTGAGTTAGTATTGAAATTCGTAACCGCTACGAAAACATCAGCTTCCGCGTACAGATAATAATAATATCTATGGACGCTTCACACCACGTCAATCTCGCCCCGTGCTAAGTACCCGAGGGACTTGTGTTACGGGTACCAGATAACGGAATTATATTTTATACTTTTTATCGTCATATTTAGTTAATATTTTGCGTCTCTTTATAATTATTCCGAAAAGACCATGTGGGAATGTGCGTGGTGGCCAAAGAAAGATCTTCCGACCGAGAGAGGTGTAATACTCGGTCAGGCCGAAGTCCATGTGATACAGCTGTTGTATATACCGCCGTGTTTCGAAAACTGCCAGTGTGGTATGTAGGTACTGCTGTCAAAACGCTCGCTCGACCATTAGCTAAATGGAAACTAAAACTACATTGCAATCGACACTTTTGATTTTTCCATACGGTTAAAATTCAAGTAGATTTGTACTATACTATCCAGTAACCATACATAAATATTATAAATGGGGAAAGTGTGTTTGTTAGTTTGTCCTTTAGGCTCAAACGAAGCAGTCGTTTTTTGACGTATACCTAGTTAAAAAGACGAAGAGCAACATAGGTTACTTTTGGTCATGGAAAATCATCATGTTTTCGAAATTTCATATTTTTAGGCGATTTTTTAATTCCTCGAGAGTGAAACCGCGGGATTTTTTTTTTTTACTTTTTTGTTATATCATTAACTGGGGATGTTAACACATAGTAAAAAACCTAAGCTTATACAATAAAGTCTCTCTCGAACTCCTATTCAAACTGTTTTAAAAATTTGTCTCTATATCTCTATAGTCTATACTCTAAGCCTTAAAGATAAGAAAAAAACCTGCGGAGTGCAAGTAGGACTCACGCACGAAGGGTTCTGTACATATATGTTATGTACTGTACACATTTTAGCAAACAGGCAAAAGAATCTCATGCAAAAGTTTTTTTTTTTTACAGTAAAAAATCTTTTTTGTATGAGAGCCCACCATTTTAATTATTAATATTATTCAAATTTTATTACTACAAATTTCAAGCGCCTGCCTGTTGCCGTTATTAATATCGAGCAGAAAATAGCAAAAAGTCATTCAGCAGCACTGTTTTTCATCGTCGCTTAGGTTTGTGTAACTGAACGGTTACTTTGCCTATAGAAGATTGTACTAATAGAAGATTGTACAATATGTCCGTTCAGTGTGCACATAACTGGGGTATTTTCGCTAAAGATAATATGCTCTTGTCTTGCACCAAACGTGGATCTAGAGAAAAGTCTCGTGCTCTACTTATTTAGAGAAGGCACGTTATGATAGTTGCCATTTATATTATTTAGAAACTTTGTTATTTAAGTACGCATTACATGTCGCAATATTCCAGTGCGACATCCCACATTTATGTTTTTTTTTTACGATTTTTTTCACTTTATAACCGAGGGTCGAAAACCGTTCATTTGTCATTTATGAAAAATCTTTGCGCCTGTGCGTTTTTTTGTTAAAAAGTGATTTTTCATAATTAATAACGTTCTTTTGTTTACCTTTTACGTACGTATTTTGCTTTATTATGATATTAGAGGGCAAGCGAACTTTGGGTTAGAAAAAACCACTGCTTATGTCCATGGGCGACGGCAGTTGTTTTTCCTAACCGAAAGTTTTAAAGGGAATAGAAGTATCCCATGTGGTGTCAGAAGTTGGGCCTCCAACCGCAGGCGCTGTTTCGCGTCGGTTTTTTGTGTGAAATACTACGAGTGCTTCGGTGGAGCCGGTCCATTCGTGCCGGTATGGCTCGGCAATTAGCGTCCGTATTATGTACTTAAAATCAGAATGACTCCTTGGTACACGCCTCCATCCTGAATCGAACCTAGCGCCCTCAAGAGTGCTAACAGAAGGTCTAGACAGTACCTACTAGGCAACGGACCCTGAATAATACATGATTTTAATTATGACTAGGTATATGTATTGTATCTATTATTATTCATGCTAATTTAAACAAAAATGTTCACTCTATTGTGTACTACAGGGGGACAATTCTCAGGATGTGAAAACAAGTTCATACTCGAATAGCGCTTCACACTCGAAATATTTCATCCTTTTCACGAAATATTTCGAGTGTGAATCGCTGAGAATACAACAAACTGTGTTTCGCTCGTACAAAGTTCACGCTCGATATTTTATTCGAGTGTGTAACTTTTTCTCACATCCTGAGAATTGCCCCCCAGAAACCTTTTCAGTTCTCGCAATAATAAGGATCTGTTAATACTCACACTGTATATGTATATACAATACCTACTAAACATAACGACAGAACTTTATTCGTCTCTATATCATTTACCCCCCGTTAGAAAGGCGTTAACGTAATTTTGAATTCCACTTGAGATAAATTTGTGGTCCCCTGGAAAGTTCCCAATTTGTGAATGGGAAAATATTAGAGCTGGCTGTGAATGACAGTTGGATTGTGTATTGATCACCCTCGGGGAGGCGAGGCCCTCGACCTTAGCTGATTGGTTTCGACGTTTAGATTTATCATATCACGTTAACTCGTTTGTATAAACAAATGCGACGTCGGAAATATTATGATTAATATTAGCGATTTCTTCTGTTAAGTTATGAAAGAAAAATATTTTGTAGAAGGTTCGAGACTTAAGCTTATGGAGATAGTTGTGAAACAATCTTCATTTTACTTTTACATAGTTTGACAAATAAGACCGACGTGTAATTATTGTAACAGATCCTTAACTTTAGTTCCATTAAACTAATAAAATCTTTCTTTTCTTTCAGGTAAGTAAATCGGGAAGCGACGACGCATCTCAACCGGTATGAGGGAAAATTCCGGACACATACAAGATAAAATTTAAGACGGCACCAAATTGTCTCTTGTTTTGTAAACTCCGCAAAGTAAAGCTATTTAAATTAATTAAATAGGCATTAATGCTCTTTTGTTATTCGAGTTCGTTTCATTTGTCGAAGTCTCGACTCTGTTTATGCGACAGAGTAAAATATTATACATGCAAATAATTCCACAAAGTTATGAAGTTACTTGAAAACTGGAAATTGTTACTTTAATGTAAGCAATTGGTTTCTTTGAGTTTCTCCAGAGTTCTGTTAATATTCCGAAGGTATGGCAGCAGACGGATGATCGTCTTGGGAGTGCTTGCAATTTGTTTCACGTAGACATTGCTTATTTTCGCTCAATAAGTGCCTCCCACATTTTTATCAGCCTACGTTCGATAATTCATCATCACTTCTGGTAGCACGGGAGTCACATCTCACGAGCGATCTTATTGTTGTGTATGAGGCTGCTAGGCCGATATGTGCCAATTTCTGCGAGCTATTTGTAATTTACTTCAAGCAAAAATTTTTAAATTACTGGGCTTTTTGAACGAAAATTGCATTGTTATTAATTTTTTATTGGCGATATTATCAAGCTATATTAAATGTGGAAAGCGACATTTTATCGATAGCGGGAAACGTAACGGGCATCGTGAAGTTTCCGCAATTCGCGGAAAATTTGACATCAAACTCGTGTTGGCGCTATAAACTGGTAATTGGAGGCCGTCGCGCGCGATTAAACTCTTGATTGTTTTAGGTCTAATACAGATCCCGCTCTCGATAAATTAAATTGTTCCTCGGCCTTCGAACTCGCAGACGGACCACAAACTCCTCAATATAACTAATATACAATATAATCTATATATTAATATGCGAGCGAAAAACTTTGTACACCTTTTTTCGAAAACGCGTAGACGTGATTTTTTTTCCAGTTGTTGATATTGAGGAGCTTGAAATACCAATGTTATTTTAAAATGTGCTTTCATCTTATATATTTTTAATAAATAAAACACACTAAAACACGCATATTTTAAAATATTTTGACATGACACGATAATTATACAAGAAATACTTTATTGTTTATGGTTGCCGTCTGCGTTTTTTTAACAAAATTGAATGGCCTGGTAACGAATAATTTATGCCAAATTAAAGCCTGTGATTGAATTGAGAATAGATAATATTTTTATAGATCATCTACACGATAGGTTTAAATATTTATGGTAGGTCGTATTTCTACCTCTAGTATTGATAAATCCCTCCGGGCCAGTCGTCTCGACGAAACTTTGTAAATATTAAAAAACATTGGACCGCGTTTTAGTTTTACGAGTAGCGCTCATCTGAGATATCAAACTTACGACGCGATTCGGTCTCTGCTTAACTTTTTAGGAGCACTAAAAGAAGATGCTTCTCAAAATATAAGAAAAACAAAATTTGATTTCGCTAAAGTCGTCACTCGTAAGAATGTTACGTAAGTAATATAAAGGATTGATATAATGGTATTATAAATATGTATTTTCATAGTGATACTCGTTTGCCCCGTAGCTACCGAGTAGATTGTTGAAGACTTCAAAGCCCTTCTGTATAAACACAAGCACTTACATTATTAAATTGAATGTATCTATTACGTTGTATTATTCGGGCTTCTTTGAACGGCTGTAATATTATCTTGTTTCGCAGTACACATTTTGGGTGAAAATACATTCAGTCCATACTTAAAAAGTATTTACCGTGAATCTTTGTATGATTAATTCTCTAGTATTGTTAACAGACATTCGGGTGTTATATTTTAAGTATTTTGACAAAAATATTTCTCTTAACTGTTTTCCGGAATGTACTCGTAATTTGTCTGTTTTATTCTCCGCTCTTATCGTCGACGTTATCTTGTAATGTGAAGCTAAAGCTAGAATGTTCCTTTCATATTTTGACCGTGATATTTCTATTTGTACGGGAAGGCTCCGAGTTCACAGAATCGCTGATCCTCGTAAGAGATACAAAAATTAATTAAGTTTCGTGCAACATTTAATTTGAATATTTCTCGAGTGTTCGTCCCCATTAATTTAAATTGAAGTAACTTCTGAGACGTTCTCAGTTATTGTTATCTTCGAGAGATGATACACTGCATTGATGATGCGATCTCTTCTAATGAAGTGCTAATTGTTTCAAGGCAGCCAGCCGTGTTTGCAAGTTATCGTTTGATAACCAAGCTAGAAAATATGTTGGTACTGCTTTTTTACTTTATGAATTAATTTCTCAATCCAAAATTGATACGTCCAAAACAGTCTCAAATAGGCTCAGGACCGTCCCGAAAAAGCGTTAAACTGAAAATGTGAATCGATAGAATATAGACGGTCGGGGAGTGACAGGCGTTTAACCGTCCCGGTGCGGATGACAATCCGTCACACGGGCGTGTACGCGTAATTGGAATTCGGTAGTAGGATACCGTACGATATTGCGTCCCCTTGATTTGGCCGATACCCGCTCGCTCGTAGCTCGATCAAACAATAGGATTAGGACACATTCCGTCTACGCTTGGGGATGCAATAAATTGTTTGCCATCCAAGAAAAATTAACCTTAAAGTTGTACCTACTAGTTGTTTTTAATTTAATGTAAGAGTTACTTATTATTAGTGTTATAGGCACTTAAAAGATTTTGCTTTTGTACCTTAATAGGTTAAATCCTAGAAAACTTTGAGAATAATTTGAATCTTTTTAGCTAAATCGGGTCAAAGCATTAAAGAACTTTTGTAGTTTTTGCTAAGGCCATTCAGAGCTCAGTAACTGTCATAATGTCTGGTGTCTGGAGACTCGTTACCACGTCTTAATTACCTCATGCTTTTGACACTGAAGGCATCCCGCGGCACCTTTGTTCTCGAATCTCACCTCGCTGTAATGCTTTATAAGTTTTACGTACATTCTCTGTAAAGGCAGTCTTTTTTCACGTGAGGCTTTGATAGATGATGATGATTATAATAAAATAATACGCTGCTTATTATGACATCGATTATCCTACTATTTGTGGTAGGGGAATCGATGTCATAATAAGAATCATAAGTCTTATTATGAAAAAAAAAAAAAGATGATAATCATATAAGAGTAAGAGTTTGATCTTACTATAAAAATACTGGTCTGTCCGCACCGTGATCAACAAGAGAAGTTCGCATTAGGTATACAGATGATTATTTCGATTTCAAAAATTTATTCTACTTATAGTCATAATTTTTCTGGTGGTTTGGACATCATTATAGCTATACACGGATGGATATCATTATACCTATAAACAGCTTCTCTACGTCTCGTATATTATAAAAATGTTACCATAACCATATCACTTGACACGACCCGTATTATTCGATATCTTACCCTATGTTATAACCAAAGGTCTCCCCTTTATAGACACGTCATTCGACGTCGAAGCCCTTGTTTAGTACGAAATATATTGAAGATAGATGAAACGAGTGAGTTGACAAAACTTGCGAACTTCAGAGGGCTTCTGAAGGCTGTCGATACTTGATTGACGAGCCCACTTTGTCTTAATCCCATTTTTACAAACGACACGACACTTAATGGAGAACTCGGTTACTCTGTCGCCGAGTATCTGTAGGGTAATTAATAACACTTTCGCCGTCGACCTAATATGACGCCTCTTCTTCTTTAACGTCAAATATCCTTTAGGTGATATTGTTTATGAGAAAACATACTTTGAAATCGTACATAGCAGTATCAGACGGTATACGCAAGTTTGGTTTCTTCATGTATAATTTTATTTTTCCCACCTGAATTAGTCGACAAATAAATAGACAAAAACCTCGTCTGATACCAGCTTTAGGTACGTTATGAATTTACATTAAAGTAATGATCGGTATTAATTTGTGGAGCAATGCAATGCGGTGTCAAATAGCAATTAGCCGGAATTGACGGCTGAAATTCACAGTATCATGTCGGCATCACACTGCGGGTTAAGCCGATTACAGAATGCTAATACTTAGCTGGTCGACAAGGATGCCACTGCGTAGCTTGGCACTGTCATAAAGGAGGACGTTAGCGTTGATGGACAATTATGATTGTACAATTGACGTTTATCACGAGCAATTAATTTAGACATACTATCACGATTATGCCATTTGCAGCAAACGTAACCGCCGTCGATGTTTCGAAAACGAAAAATATTATGCTTCTCTACATATTCGCTATTAGTATTAGTCCATTACGTTACAAAGTGTTGCCGAACGTCCATTACTCGAAATACGATCCATTTCGCAAACACAAATTAGGGAAACCTCAATAAAATACAACGTAATGTATTCGAAAGCACTTACATATTTATTTCCGGGGGCGCCAGTGATGTTGAGTAACGCGCGCATTTCTGTGATAAATAGGAAATGGCAATTCTTAAGAGGCTGGATGTCAGTCGGCGACCAGCAGCACACAGCCACATCCATCAACGTGTCTCCCTATATACATACAAAATATGTGAAGGAAATCTTTATCGATCATAAGGACCTTTCAACCTAATGGAAACAATGTTTTATGTTTTTTGCCTAAAGTAGGAGCATCAATAAAAACGTTTAGGTAAACTATGCATAATTTTGAACGACCCCAGTGGCTTAAATTATGGAGTGTGTGGCGGCTTAAGCCGGGGCGCAGGTTCGAATCCTGCCGACGGAACAAAACATTTTTTAACGTACCTGGGTCGCGTGTGTGTATTCCATATGCACAACTTATAAAAAACATCTAAAATATGTGTATAGTATAAAGTATTCAATATATTCTCGTTTGGTTATACCCCTAACACAAGTACGCACGTAGTGCTCACGGGGCCAGACTGACGTGGAGTGAAGCGTCCAGTCGGAGACCAGTGTAGGTGTTTTTATTACTACTTCTCTTTATAAAACTGCTTGGGTACTAATCTTAACGTACTTTATTTTACGAGTAGCTGTAAAGCTTTTTAGAGAACTTAAAATATGTTTAAAATCGAAAATACGTTTCTAAAATACCTTTTAGCAGTAGAATATATCCGAAAATATTCCCAGGTGACTAGCCTTTTGCTAGATGCAGAATTCACTTCCCATTGAGAGATATTTCTCAAACATAGAAATTTTATTTAGCCGACTATGCTGATACGTGAATACATATCGGCATAGTCGCCTTAATAAAATTTCTATGTACCTTACTGTGTAAAATTTCCTTTCATATTTAAAAAAAATATCTAGTGAAGTTTTTCGTTATAAAGCTAGCCCAGAGTAGATCACTAGTCGGCGCCTATGCCAAGGACTTGTTTGACGGCAGCTTTTTACTTTAGCGCTTTAAAGTAATTGGTTCTTCTATTTTCAAAAGCTTTTCACAAGTCTGCGTTATTGGTCCCACGCCATAATTCTAAAGCCGGCCAATCCTGCACGTCTACGATGCGGGACTTAACGATCACACCTGTGCGACTGTGGTGGGAACCGCTTACTTTTGTTAGAACAGTCACTAATACTGAGACTGAGAGACTGAGAGCTGGTAGCAATTTTTGAGTAAGTATATAGCTGAAATTTTGTAATGTATTTCTCCTATCTTCCATAAATATATCTGGGAGTCTCATACTTTAGTGATGAAAAATCCTGTATTAAAATTTCAAGTTGCCACAAAACATTTTTTATGCGAATGCGAATATGGCTTGTAAACTATCGCCTGAAAATGTTAAGATCCCCTATAAATCATCTACCGTATCATATTTTTGGAATATATATTTTTTTTATTTTAGGTAAGGTGTAGGGTAGGCCCCGCTTCTCATCAGACAGGTCTACAGTGCCATATAATTGCCGTTTTGTACGTGTTGTGTGGTGACAAAATTGTACATGTCTCTGACACTAGACGCGTGTGTTCCGTTTCACTGACGCAGCCGTCCCGCATTGTGGTCGCGTAGGCGTGCAAGGCGCTATTGATTAACATGGACAGCACGTGCGGTAGACGCTCTCGCATCGCAGTCGTATTGGTCGCACAGGTTTCACCGAAGCCTAAATCTTATTTTGCAAATAAGGTCTTTTTATTCGTCAGGTGGACTTTCACGCTCTAAGCACTCTGTCGATGTATTATGTAGTTGCCCTTATGTCCGTGACGAGGGTACGAGGGGCGACGCTGCTTTAACCGAATTATGCTCTTAAACGTGCTCGACGTTTACGTGAGGGATGTTTGAAAATAAAACCTTAATTGACGTTGTTGGCAACACCTTCGGGTGAATTTCATTTGACCTTTACACCGGGCATTGTTTAGCTTATTATGTTAGCGGTTTACTAACTCTTTGTGCTATGTGTTAGTATCGAATACAGTCGTTTATTTTAATATTTTGTTAATTCATGACTGTATGTGGCTTCATCGCCTTTGCGATATATTTTTTTCGGATATGACGATTGACTCTATAGGACTAGACATATTTTATAAGAGCTTTTTCTAGGTACAGCGGTCTTCAAGTTAGGTTACTTCGCTTAGATTGCTATGAAAATAAGCTATAACTGAGAACCGCAAAGACATAAAATAAAGCATCTATAGAAGTGAATCATCTTTAGAAGTGAAAATTGAATTCATAAAAATGAGAATAAATCTCTAATGAATATTAAAAATCTTTTAATGTCTAAAATATTGCGTAGTCTATTATGCGGTCGTTTAAATTAATAAGTCAAAAACTTTATTCTTCATTTACCATTCCGCTGCTCTTTCGCCCTGTTTCGGTAAAAACTTATGATTTATTCACTTGAAATCTTTTCATAATTTCAAATAAGTTTCGTGAAATGCTTGCGAAGGTCTTAAGAATTAACTGAGTATAAATTTTAGAACAAAAAGAGGCCACCTCTGTTTATTTAAAAGGCTCTGAATGCTTTATTAAGTAACTTGTATAATTTGCTCTAGATTAGACCTCGAGAAACAGTATCGTTATTTTCGTTTCGATAGTTAATTTTTTAGTAAGGTGAAACTATAAGAACAGTTTATAGTAGTGTGCTTTGTACGTATCGATATTGAAGATCATAAGTACTTAAGATTTGAATCTTTTTTTATATAAATATAGACATCTTTTTATCGATAATTCAACATAAAAAACTTACAGGCAATTGAGATGATGGCTTATACTGGCATAGTTGTCTTGGATAAACCAAATCCGAACCCTAAGCCACATGGATGAATAGGGCCGAAATTTGCCCAGCGACGCGTGGATGCTACGACGCAGGCAATTTTATACTCAACCTAAATGGGCGAAAAAAAACATCAGAACCAAAATCAAAATTTTGACTACAAAATCCGCCATTTTGATTTTTAAATTTTTAATCTGACCTAGTGTCACTTGCACTATCAACATGATTTTAAGATACTTCATACCGGTCATACTTATGTATGTACATACGAATGTACATATCTTCTCTGGAAAAACGTAACCCTCCGTTTGGCGTAGTCGGGTAAACATAAAGACATTGGAACATGCCGTTGCCGTGATTAATTAACTAACATCCTTGTTATTTAAAAATAGAAAAGAAATAACCTCTTAGCTGTAACTAGTTTCCGGTTATAGCTAAACGTAATTTCTTTGAGAACTTTCTCTGTAAGTAATAAGTTTTTAAATCCTTTTAAATACTTCTTCCCAGTAAGGAGACTCCGGTGATACTTAATTAAAATTAAAAAGAGAAAAATAATTGCCGGATTTAGGTGTCTATGTTAATAGGGCTAGAAGCGTCCGGGTTTTCTGGTGTATTTATAACATAGATGATAGTTTTAATGTGTAACACGCGAAATAAATATATTTTCCGTAGACAGATTTATAACCATTCTCTATATTTTGCCAGCACTTGCCATTTTCTGTACTACATTGCATTAGCATGCCATAATAGTTGACTAACATGGTTTTTTTCTTGGCCTCCCTTTACCCTCCTCCTTTCAATTTTGCCACCTTGTAAGTTCCACATATAATTGCATGTCTGTGTCAAAAGTATTTACAGATATATTTATATGAGCTATCAAAATAAAAAATCTAGTGTTGATAGTAGTGACGTAACGAATTTTATCAAGTATTTCCCAGCACTTTAACATCATAGAATAAAAAATTTTAACCTAAGAAATTGTCTATTAAAATAGGATTTTTATCATAACATTTTCACACAGTAATTTGTAATGAGCTTCCATAGTAACTTTTGTCCTTAGTTATTGGTCCTTAGACCGTTTCGTCTAGTTCTTCTTTAAAAATAACAAAAAGAAGAATTAAAAAGTAAATAACAAAACTAACTTCAAAACATTTAGAATTAACTTTTTGTGACTAAATTTATCCAATTAACCAATATCGGCTCGGCTATGTTAAATTCAAACATGGCCGACACACAACGTCAAATGTGTGAAAGAGTTTCCACATAAAACGCTTTCCGTAAAATTTTAAAATATTCGCAATCGCGTTCGCGAATGTAAAAAATCTAACATTCGTAACATCACTAGTTGATGCCATTTGATATTGTGAAAGTTGTATCATGTTATATTTTCATCATAATAATTTATGTTTCGTCATAGTTATGAACAACTAATACGATAAAACAAGTACTAAGTAAGGGTTTTTTTCATTGTTAGTGTTTTTAGCTTGTATAAAGGATGCATGTATTAGAAAATATTTCTCAGAGTAATATCTCACATTATAACGAGTACAAAAGTGCATAGTGGAAGTTAACAGCGAAGTTTACGTAATTATGTCGAGATGATACTCGTAGTTGGCCGGGAGGAGGATCAGCATTCTGCGTGAGTCGTAAGTTCGCCCAACCTTGTTACTAGCTGCCCTGATAGAGTTCGTTATAACTTGACAACTTGCTACGTACTTTGAATAGCTATTTCGTCGAAAACATATCATCAGATTTGAGTACAACGTATTCTAAGTAGCGGAGTCGGCAGACGTTTTGCGGGGCTTTCTAAAACTAGAACATTTAGGGTGCCACCGAAATGCTTAAAAAAACAAATTTTAATCTTTCCAGCCCTTTAGGTAGAGTTTAGTCATCAATAACATACATATGTGCACATTCATAATTTTAACTTACAATGGTAATACAGTAAATTTTTAAATGTAAATAGTAAAGCACATAACACTGAACACGTTATGAAATTATTATCATGCAGTGTGTTAAGTTATATTGATATAGGTTCCTGTAACATTTGTATGCTCGTTTATGAATAACTTTTTATGATCCCATATTTGGCAGTGATACGATATCGTAATGTTGCATCATTATTGGATTATATTTCACACCTTATTGACATAGCGAGATAAGATGATATTATGGAGACAAAATAAATGTACTATTTCTTATACTCATTTGAAACTGTAACAGTTAGATTCGATGATAATAGTATAGTTATACTAATAAACGTTAATTTTTTACATTTGATCCGCGTTATAGTGATACGATTGGTGACAATAAAAATATATCAAGCAAAGTTTTACTTTACTGAAAAAAACTTTAACCTAATGTAGATCTCCACTTCGTTTATTTCCTTTGTAGTGTTCTAAGTTGAGTTTCCTTTAGTTTATTAACTGTCTAACGCTGAAAATAAACAGGCAAATAAATCTCGTCCTCCGACGTTTAGTGTGTTCGGTTCCTTAACTTGTAACTACTTACGAAGTGTTTAAAAGTGTTGAAAGATTTAATGTTGAGAGATTTACTGATACATAAATTATGTTCTAGGGTTTATATAAAAAATGCTGCCAAATACACGAGTATTTTTACTTCCAAAAACTGATGTATCTATTGATTTATACCTCAGAATACGGTACCGCTCGGATTACATGTAAAGTCACTTTAGATCGTTTATATATCCCAAAAGGGACAAACAGAGCGCTTTTACTTTAGTGGAAATTGATTTTGAAGCTTCATGCTTTCGAAACGGATGTAATTATCTTATATCCGCGCGACAATAGAGTCGAATATTGCATCTATTGTCTTGGGGGTGCATATGTGAATCTGTTGGCTGCACGTACTGCCGCTAGTTAGGAAAATTAAGTGGTAACTTGTGAGACCTCAAGAACTCCTCGCGTGTTCTATATTCCTGGTACAGCACTGTATACTGATCTATATCAATATACGTTTTCTTTCTTGTACTAAGTTATGGTATGTGTATCAAAAGGACTGTAAGTATCCCTATGGTTCCAAATCAGTGAGTAGGCAAATATTATATTGTTTGTATAAATGCACCCCTTTGGCATACAAGTCTCGGTTTGTCTCAGTGAATTAATTTATTCGAAGCACTTTCGCCTCCCGTCGGGGACGTTTTCTTTTAAAACTTAATTGAATTTGTGATAAAACAACGGAGTTTATTGTTACTGCTGTATTTTTCTACTCTCCTTTTATCAACTTTAATTTCTTCGCAATTGCTCGCTGTCTGTAGTTGTCAGTTTTAAGATAGTTCATGATAATTTACTTTATTGACGGACTGTGAAGTGTTGTTAATGCTTTGTGATTAAACTTTAAAGTTAACGGTGAAATACAGAGATTGGTGTTGTCTTGCTAGTAAGTCTTTTTCTTTGTACGCTAACAAAAGTTGTAGTACCATTGCTACATAATTAATTTGGACCTCGGTTTTGATAAAGTTTCCACGAAATTCTGTATTTTGAAAGCACGTTTACATTAAATACTGAATTTCTACGTAAATACATTCACAGGGAATAAAGAAGTAACTACTATCTCACGTATATCTGTTATATTTTATTATTCTGTCCAATTAGTCTAGGATTATATAAAATATTACTTTTCTTCAAAATCTACATCTATATCTCATGTTTCTAAGTGTACCTACCTATTCAACATCCATATTAATTCTTAAAGCAAACGCTTTTAAAAATGTAAGCAATTACATCCATTTATGTGTTAAATTTAATCAGTGCTTAGTAGTAAGGTAATTCAATCATAAACAAGTTTAAAAAATAGGCAGTTTTAAAAAAGATAGTTTGCAAACTCATGTGAAACTTTACCGACCCTTTACTTTTGTAATCATTAAACGTTCCATATTCAGTATTTTTCTGTTGAAAAGTTTGTCGGGAGCGCGGAAAAAATTGAAAGGAACTCCTTGTATCTGAGCTATTTAAAATTCGCTTCCATTCAACCTTTTGTATGAACAGTAGCTATTAGTACTTTTTTAAACTATTTTATCTGTTTGGATTTAGAAGCTATTCAGGGTGGGCTCTCGAACCCCTTTTGTTTTTCTCACAATGGACGTAGTCTGTATCTTTTTCACGTTTAGTTGCGGTCATACTCCTATGGGAGTATTAGGTCAGAAACATTCATTCCTATGACCTGCTACGAAGAAGTGATTAAAGGCTTTTTTATTAATGCAGTCGTGAATGGTATTTTATTAGGTATAAAAGGGTGAATGAAAACCAAACAATGCACACAAAAGCTGCTGTGGTCTGTTTGAATGTAGTTCGAGTATATTTCTTTTGCGGTGTTCTAAATAGAAATAAAATTGATTGGTCGTAGAGACGTGCTACGCTCGTAGCTAACTCGTAGCGCATGTGCTACGATGTGATCGTTTTGCTTGTAGTTGTTCAAAACTAGAGTAGCGATATAAGTACACACTACGACGTTGCGTTTTTAAAATAGCAATTTTATATTTGAACATTGTGATTCATTTGCCACATTTTTTTTAAACATTGTGCTGGTTTTTTTAATCATACCAAAAAACTTTATATTCATGGTAATCATTAAATTATGTACAGTCAACATCAGTCACAAATTACTTTACGTGATTGTCTGAACTTCAATAGGACTGAATATTATATTCAGCAACTTTGACTTTGACAGACATATTAATGAAACGTACTCGTATTTTCTCAGACGTTCAAAGTTATCAATTGTTATTCATAAAGCAACTTCTTTAGAGATGATGATACCTACCTACGTGTGACGCGACGATGCTTAAAAAACATGTTAAAGAAATTTTTGTGGATAATTCAAAAATGGCGGTGTCATGTGGCGCGATAAAATAGTGCTAGCATTAAGCTAACAATTTTTACGTGCTGTTAATAGATTAATTGTTATAGCATCTTTATGATAAACGCAAATCTGTCAAAAGCAAATGATCAGAACGCGGTGAAGGAAACGAATTTTAGAACTCGATTCATGAAATATCATGGAACTTCGCACATTTACCCGCGCCAAATCGTCCGATTAGTCCGAATCGTTTGCTGTCAAATTCAAAGATGAAGTGACTTCGATTTCTTTAATTGTGATAGATATGCGTTCATCTTAACGTGCCGTTGTGTCGCGTCGCAGTGCTAACCCACCCTTATGTGTTTAACGGCTGTTGACTACTACTTCGTCCCGTATAATCACGTTTGACTCTGGTATTTAATAGATTACATAAGGCGATTAATTAGTACCATAATAGATACTCGTTTACTAATTAATATAATCTGCTGAATATTAATCCCGTGCGTACTATGTAGTATGTCGCCCGATACTTTGCGCTATGAAATCTCGCTGGTTCATGGTATGGATTTTATAACAATGTTTCACATCCGCTAAGAATACTATTGATCACGAATGATTGCAAACTATCGAATTGTGAACTTGATTAAACGTATTTCTAACTTAGGTACTTGGCTGACAAAAAAGAACCTTTTTAATGGTTATGCAGCCTCTTTATAACCGTCGATGTTCGTTATTCGGCACGCATCGTGCAAGTATGTATCGGCCGCAGTACTTTGTCAACTCACCGATCATAGGCGAATATAAACGAACAACAGAGACAAGTATGCCTTCTGCACAATCGTGTGTGCGTATCTTCGTCTGTATCCGCCGACTATGAGGAGTAGACATTACATAATGTTAGCTAAATTTATGAGCGCCTAATAATAACACAATTAAAATCACAAAGATTTTTTGAAACGCCTAAGTGGTTTTTCTGTAATAATTAAGTTGATTTTACCGGGTGTTACCTTAACAAAAATGTTCCTGTTCACATTCGCAACTGAGCGCTATAAAATAATCCCTTAGTTTGAAATTTATTGATTTTCTCGGAAATCTGTTTGAGAGGGAACAATAGTAGTTGTAGAGTTATATGATGAAAGTTCTGTGCAAGTTCCACAATAGTTCGCCGTTTAACAATGTACCGTCATGCCGTGGGTCCTGATACGTCTTCACAAAGTACGCTAATAGGGTTCTTAATAAAGATTTAAGGTAATATTTTATGTTTTAATGTATGGTACAATCTACGCAATATCAAACAAACAGGCAATATATAATCGTGTATTAACATTCGTACTTGGTCATCGAAGTTGATGAGGGACTTTAATCGGCGAGCGAAGCTGACACAATCGTGCTCGCATCGTGTGTAATCGCCGTTTTGAAGTGGAGTCATTAAATTAATGTCAAATCCTATCCTTAATTTTATTTTGCTGTCTATTTGGAAATATAATATGACAAGTTCACTGTTTACTAAGTTTTTCGTTCCCTATTGGTCTTAAGTTTCAAACGATGATAAAAATGTCATGGGGTGAACGAAATACACGTGGCGACTTTCATATAATAATTGTAAGTATATCAAATTTATAAATTGCGATATAAACTCAATAAAATAGTGCTGATATAAATCTGACTAAACCCGTTGTAACAAGTGTCCAATATAAAGAAAACTAGAGGAAAGCCCTCACTGAAGAAGATATGGGTCGGTTACAATTCCCAAATTATTCGGTCTATACGAAGAAAAGGACCGCCACCGAAAGTTCCGATGTACTCCCGACTAACTTATTAAAGTTACCCGCGTCTTGTCACGTACAACTTACACATACGAAACACAAAGTTTTTCGGAGTTCCGTCTATATTTTTGATATTATGCTCTTAAAGTTAGTATCTTCATGTCTTTATTATCTTACGTGCATGACAATCTCAAATTTTGGTCTAGTTCTTACTTTATAAACGAATTGTTTGTAGGAACTTGTGGTATTAGTTACACACTGTAGTCTCGGTGTAATACTTTATAATTGAAACTTAAAAGTCTTCTCTTACTTGTTTTAGTATCGTGACTTCAGAATTGGTGGCGAGATATTATATTATATTACTATTTATTGACCCCGACTATGTGGTGGTATCGCGTGGTAACAAAGAAGAAAATTATAGTTCTTTAACTAAATTAAATGCTTATTATCACACTCGCCCTCTTATTCACAAAAATATTTAAACAGTGTTTAACTAATAAAGATTGGCTGTCTCTTTCTGTCGTGTGACGTTTTAAATATTTCAGAAAAAGACTGCGAATTGATTAGTTTAACACTGTTTAAATATTTATTATGATTAATAAAGGGATTAGTATTAACGCAATTCGAATGTGCACGTTTTCCCTGTTTTCCTGCTTTTCTCTTAAAATTTTTCCTAAATTTTGTTTGCTATAAACCTTAGAGCCGAAGACCTTTCCAACGAATGCAAAACCGTGGAAATCGATTCATGTGTTCTGTAGTTACAGCGTCAGGGAGGAAAACCCGACTTATTTTTATATAATAGATATAGAGCGGTAACTTTAATGTTTCCCTGTTAACGTCTAGTTGTGTTGTCGCCACAACGCGTATTAGGTATTCAGTTTCAACATCATAACGTAGCAATGCAGCCTGGCTCTAAAAATATAGATTTTTAGAATAGTCTCGAATATACTTACTGTAAAGCGACGCTAAAACGCGTTTTCCTGACGCAGTATAACGGTATTACACCTGCGAGCATTTTAATGAAAACCCCCGAAAGCGCTAATGACGGGCTACTTGATCCGGTTTCGCGCATGAGGGCTTAATTAAAATAAATTGGTGCGAGGACTAGAGCTAGTTAATCATCACGTCCGAATTAAAAATGAAACCTTTGCAATTGTGGATAGTTGATGCAGAATGCAACAAGCCGTACATAATGGATGTTAGTCAAGCAAAGTAACTCTTTTAGGGCTGTGCTATTTGGGAGTGATTTTTTTGATTTCCGACCGTGAGACGTACTCCTAAACTGCACATTTCAAAATATCTTCGAACTCGACCTAATGCTGCCTTTTACGTCCAGGATCAGTTTCGCGCAGGTTTCCTTTTGTTTTCCTTCACTCTACGATCATTCGTATTTGTGCAACTAGAAACGTTATTAGTCTTATTGGCCCACCTAGGTTCAAACCTATGAATTTATTAGTCCTTCGAATTAAGAGGCTCACCACTAAACCACGGAGGCTCTACGCCCGAAATACGCTCTTGCAAACTCGGGAGTTTGCAAGAGCCTTTGGATGGGCCAACCTCGGCCAGCTCTCGTTATATATTTAATAATAATAATAATATCTATTGACGCTTCACACCACGTCAGTCTGGCCCCGTGCTAAGTACCGGAGGGACTTGTGTTACGGGTACCAGACAACGGAAATATATTTA